>BQNB010106041.1:1691-23474 GCA_026074375.1 Tanacetum coccineum | reverse complement strand
TTCAATGCAGTTAGCAACATCAGTACGTGTACAATCATTCAGAAATCGTGGCCTCATATTTTGTCCGGTCGAGCCAACTCGGATGCATATCCACACCCATTTGAGCCCGCAAAACCCACGCTCCATACCACAACCCTAATCACCATGATTATTGTTCCAAACACCGCTACCACGTCCACTTCCACTATACCCTGACCTAAACTCGTTCCCCCACCCACGGCAACTGGAACCATCGCATTCAGCCCAACTGAGTTGCACGAAATCACCTGCACATGTAATATATATCAGATTCAAAAATTAATAGGTTTCAAATTAACATTAACACTATGTTAAAACAAAGTGTAATTAAGTTGAATCAACTTTTAGTAATAGAAATCGTACCCCCATATTTCCCCTCGCTTAACAGATAAGCTCTTATGCATAACCATCGCAGCGCC
Organism: Tanacetum coccineum; assembly: GCA_026074375.1. Taxonomy (NCBI): domain Eukaryota; kingdom Viridiplantae; phylum Streptophyta; class Magnoliopsida; order Asterales; family Asteraceae; genus Tanacetum; species Tanacetum coccineum. The sequence continues at coordinate 23,037 of BQNB010106041.1, read as the reverse complement.
ATTCTTCTAACAACCCCTAAATAAGTTCAAACACATGCTTATAATATTGCGGGCATAATAAAGAAGTAATACATGTATGTGCGTATGATTAGCTAACCTGACATCAGCGCCAAGGTTTTATGTTCATAGTGAGTTCGAAGATACAGCCTACCAGAATGAGGCTCAACAATGTTCACAACACTAAGTGCGGTCTTCGGTCCAGCCCCACTTTGAGCACCTCCCCAGTTTATTCGCCGACAAATATTCAAAGCCTCGGATGCGTGTATTAGCAGGTTCCAACTTGATACTCTTTCGCCGCATTCTCCCACGCTTATCATATCTTTCAAAAAAGACTTCATTCCTTTTAGACTCTGCTTATAAAATTATTTGATTAGTCCCACAGCAGTAAACAATTCTGATAATTCGAAGATTAAGAATTGCGGGGCTATCCAAAATGGAAAACTTATTAAATATAGTCGACAACATTGTAAATTGAGATATATCTCAAGCCTGCAAAATGCAGCTTTACAATTTTCGTTTGACTGCCCCGTCCATCCTTTCTGACCCGGATTTCCTATAAAAAAACATATTCACTACTTAACCACAATATGACTACATTTTGGCGACCGTAGACCAGGTTCTTTTGTAACTAATTTCTTTTTTACCCAATTGACCCATTAGAAATACTATTTTTTCCGTATACATTATGCAACAAAAATTATAATCAGATTAGCAAGCCTAATTGCTGATTGTGAATCAGGTTTAATTATTAAATTAAAAAGCTACCTCTGTATGCCAAAAAAAAGAGTGTGAGGCATACAACATGGAGCTTAGAGAGATGATCAGATAAGCAGTTTGAATAAGTAATCTCCTCAATTTAAGTTTTAGTTGTAAACATCTTGTTTCTCAAACAGGAAAACCCGTTTTGTAATTTTTAAAGTTCCCAAAACTATCACAATTTTGCTACACCCAAATTAGAAACCCATTTAAAAAAACTGAAAATTTATACCATTACATTTTAACAAACCTTTTAAAGGGCCCAACAACTATAACAAATCAGTAGGAATCATATGAACATCTATATACAAAAAAATAATAGGGTCAAATTCTTGACACAAATTTAAGGGAAATTTCGAACTTACTGACTTGTGTTATCATATAGAGTGGAATGTGAAATTAAACTTATAATGTGGGAACCACACGAAACACTGTAATCAAGCAAAAATACACATTGACATATGCAAAAAAAGATGACTTTATCCTAACTCAATCATCAAGATTCCAAAATTAACAAACCCACATCACAAATGACCACAAAGCAAATAAAAATCAACCTGTTGAGAAAATGGATATGTTTTTCACACGCCTAAATCCAGCAACAGCCATCTTCAAATCCCTCACAAACTACTACAAACAAACCTCTTTGTATAATCGTTGATTAACCCACCCCAAAATTCAGGTTTAAGGATAGTGCCAAACTTACACTTGCAAATCGGTGATTGCAAATGTCTCGAATTAGATCTTCAGTAGTTTCACTCTGGGTTATTAGAGAGAAAGAGAGAAAGGTGGATGTGATGTACAGATGTGTGTGTGTGTTGTTTGGTGATAGCGGTATGCGTTTGGGTGGACACGTAACCCACACGTGGAAATAGCTGAGGAAGGAACAAATACATCGCCCGGGTCGGATTGCTACTCTTAAATACGATGGATCGCCATAAATGCATTTATTGATGCCTCGGGGCAACGTTCTTCATGTTTAATTATATTGTATAATATGCAAGTTTAACATGGTTGTAAATACTACTGTGGTTACTTGTATGCATACATATATAACCGAAAGTTCTCATCTCTCTTTTTTTTCACTTTGGTGTAGGAATCTATAATGAGTCACCTACTTACATAAATTGAAGCTGGTTATCAAAAGGAATGAGGCATGAAATGGCGCAAAACTTGGCGAGATGTGGGCACGACTTTTGCCTGAACCTCCACCTAGCACTACCTCTTGATTTTTTTTTGCATTTGTTACCTTTCTTGTTATATACACTACGTAGACACGTAGTATTTTACTAGAGCTCGTACAATTGGTTTGAATGAGCACACTTAAATTGTTGTATTTTGATTTGGATATTGTTATAATTGTAAATTTGATTTCTCTATTAAATTGTGGATCCAGATTTTGCATATCTCAATCATTGGACAATGTAGATAAATAGAATAAATGTTTTTTTATTTTTGCACAGGAATCCTTAGGGTCGACATTGTCGACCTAATATCAATTATTTGGGTCGACAATGTCGCCTAAACATGGGGATATTACACGACGTGGGAAACCTTTAATAATTTATCAAATTCCAGTTAAAAGCTTAGGGTCGACAAAAATTGTCGACCCAAAATTACATGGCATTATGTCGACCCTAAAAATAAACTATTAAGTGTTTTTTTTATATTAAAATGATTTTAATAAATTTAAAAAAGGTAAGGTCGACATGTAGGACCCAAAAAACAAAAGAAATGTCAGACTAAATAGTAGTCAATACTTTTTGGTTGAAATGTTGTGGTCCCTACTTGTCGAACCCAACTTTAAGGATTAAGTCGACCCAAAAATTTTTGGGTCGAGGATTTTGGATCGATAACTTAGGGTCGAAATTGTCAACCCTAAGTGCTTTGGGTCGACATGCTTTGTTGTTTTTGGTCGAAATTGTCGACCCTAAACACTTATATTGTTGTAGTGCATATTTCATGAAAATCATCCATAGGTTTCCCATCCCCCACTCGCCGGGGAAGTTGAAAAACATGAACGATGCCGACGAGTTACGATTCCCACCAGTGTAATTAGCTCCTAGATGCTTACCATTGTATTGCCATCTATTTCCAACATGCCTCGATCTCTCATTCTCTATATCTCTCGTAAATATTTCCTCACCTCGCTCCCTCACCGGAAAGTTACTAGCTTTTTTTTTCTATCTCACAAATTTTTTCGTTTTTTAACTTTATCAAAACCTGGATAAGCTAAAAAGTATAAAACAACACAACAATTAATAAATTATATAGAACTTAATTTAATAAGCGTTAACAAAAAATATAGGTTTCACTCAAAATACCTTCAAAAGCTGTGTTGCATCGTTGTCGTGAGCTCCTTGCACAAAATTCAAAATTCTGGAAGACGTCTAAATATAGCCGAGCGTATTGGCTACCACAACTCGACGAAAGCAACTCGTGAGTAGCATACGGAGAGCCCGATAAATGAGACACACCTATAACAGCCGACAATCTACAAATTAGTTATACAAACATCATGCGATATCAAAAAAAGCAATAACTCGATTATACTCTATTTCATAAACTTAAGTGCTTATAAAACTGACTACATGTGTTTTGTCATAATTAATCAACAAATTATTTAAATGCGCAAGGTAACATAATGTCATATGAAAAACATAGAGATGGTACCTTTTGTCAACTATACATACATATATTCACCTTTGCAAACTGCATTAGCTGCTCCTTTCTTTTCTTCTGCTGCTTGCTACTTTTACATTCATGATCATCAGTTCGTAATCGATGGCGAAACATCGAGCACAAATTATGCGCAGCATGCCACACAAATACCACGATTCTCAGACCCCTGTATTTAACTAAATTTCATGTAAAAAATATTGGAATTTGGACGCATCACTCAATGGGTGTTTTTGACCCAATGCTTATCCCTTATTACTACAATCTCTTAATTGGTTTTGCATATTACTGAACCCATCATTTAACACCCAATAAAACGCTTTGTAAACTTAAGATACTATGAATATACATTTCTTCTAAATCATAAACTATAACTCAAACATCATCAATAATCTGGAACTGTAACCAATCTATAAAACCCCATAGTAGCTCAATAATTTCATACAATGCAAAAAACCTTTGATAAAAAAATCCAAATGTAGACCGAATTTGGAGCTACGGGTTCGCCTTCTTTCCTCAGCGGTTATCTCCTTCCAGAATAATGAAACCCAAATCGAATACACCTGGAACACATGCAAGTAATTGAAATTTTGAGTGGGGAGTAAGTGATTTATGCTATAAATAAAATCACTTAATCCAAATTAAAAAAAAAACCTATAAAAATTTTGAGTGGCCAAGTTTCGGGTCACCGGATTTCGATTTGTAACATCATCAACATGTAAAATTTTCATAAAAAAACATATCTAAAACCCAAAACACTATCTTTATCATAACAAACGAATCCAAACCAATACCCCCAAATTTCATGTGCATCTAAAAAAACCTAATTTTAACACGAAAATTAATAATCAGAAAATTACCACAACCCCCTAATTTTAACCAAAAAAAAAGTTTAGAAAAATGAAAACTTACATCTGACGTCACCGTAATTTTTTAGATTTGTGTGTGTGTTTGAAATCACTGCTGCTTTGTCATTGAATTTCCTTAATCCCATTTTTTAAAAGAAAAACATCAATAGAATTAGAATAAATAAAAGATCTTACCTTTGGAAGAATTATTGTTTGCAAAATCAGCTTCCTGATGCTCCTTTTGCTTGATTTCCTTTCGTCATATGCATGTGTTTTGGGATGGAAGAGAGAGAGATTTATGGGATGTGAGAGAGAGAGTTCTGGAAGATGTGTGAAGCGGTGAGAGGGAGAAAAAGAATATTAAAAGGTCGGGTCGGGTAAAAATGGGTCGAACCATTCATTAAAGCCGCGTATTTAATATGCCTCGGGGAAGTAATCTCACTCTTTAATATATATGTATAATTTGTAAGAGATAAAGTTTGTTTTTGGGTGAGAATGAGCTAAAGTGAAAGATGATGGAATTATAATGAACGAAATAACTTGTCAGATGTCGTTTAAAGTGCACTGAAAATTTCATTACATATATTGTACTATTTTAATGTACTATCACATAAAAGTTGAAAATATACGTGATTTTAATTTTGTGTAGTTTTATGTGATTTTAGTCATTTTACATTAATAAGCTCCAGCTTTCACTAATTCGCCAAACAGCTTTATAAAAATATAAGCTTCAGTTTTCGGCTTTTAGTATAAGCCCCAGCCTCAACTTCAGTCCCAACCCCAACCCACTACGCCAAACATACCTAAATCTTTTATAGTTTTGTAAAGAGAAAATTTCTTAAATTGACCATTTAAGATATCATGTTACGAAAACAGCCGAAGTATAAATTTTTAAAAAAAAATGAACTTTGGTTCAACTAACCATTAGATATGAGACATGTGGCAAGATCTATGGTAATTTTTGCAGGCGCGTTTATAGATTTTGCTAAAGTACGCTTGAGTTTTTCATATAAAATGGTGAAGGGCACTTTAAATGACTAAGTGCTCTCGAATTTTCTTGTTCAAATAAGACATAAAAAATTACAAAACTAAATGTTCAGGGGCAATCTATAAGACAAAGTGCTCCTGATTTCTCTTGTGCGCCTCAAATAAGACAAAACAAAAAATCTAATCGCCCCCTTCTCTTGTTGCACCTCACATAAAGACAAATGGGGCACTCTAAACTACCAAGTGCTCTCGAATTCTCTTGTGCGCCTCACATAAACAAAAAAATGCAACACTATTTTTTGTATAAAATGTTAAGGAGAACTCTAAAACATCAAGTGTTCCCCTCTTTTGTGTGCGCTTCATATAAAGATAAGTTGAGGAACACTTTAAATCACCAAGTTCTCCCTTCTTTTGTGTGCGCCTAATATTAAGACAAAAAAAATGTTGATGATCACTCTAAATAACGAAAGTGCAACTATGTATGAATGTTATGGATAGTAAATGGTGGAAGAAGAAAAAAAATTTGAGGAGCACTTTAAATCACCAAGTTTTCCCTTCATCTGTGATTTATCACTTGCGATTACGGTTGTTGGCTAATTTAAGACATAATAAATGTCGACTTTTATTCAGAAACAATTATGTATTAATGCATGCTAGGTGCAATGTTTTCAAAACAATGCAACACAGTCAACCGATCACGAAAACACAATATTTGAGCACATTCACAAACACCTCATACTAGTGAGCGAGATAATAGCTATATCTGACTTGCTGGGCGGTCAAGTGTTAGGGAGTCTGATAGTACACTCAACACTCTCAGATGCGACTTTGGAGCAGTCACTCTAGTGTATGAGGGCTTGTCTCTGCACGGAGACTTCGTCACATGAACGTGATGTATCTGTGAGAGGAGAGTTAGAGGCGACACAATCTTGCAGAATCCTTAGGCTAGAGCACACTACGGCAGAGATATACAACTTCTTATCTACTTATTGTCACAGTTGCGATTATCGAGTTAAGTCAGTGAACTCTGTTCGTCTAGTGGGGAGAGTGCATCTTAAAGGGCTAGGTTACGAATTTTGAGTGACGTCGTCTATACTATCAGGGATCAGCCGATACAGATGCAATGGTAGATTATAGTGTAGGTGCGTAACTTTGAGAGGTTCAAAGATCTACAAGATGTTAACAATTCGATAGTCTCTATGGACGGTCACGAAGCTCATCTAGTATGCAAGGATGTGTGCTATATATATTTCCTCTAGTGCGGCGCTGATCTTAGTATGTCGAGGCGTTAAGTGACAAGGGGAGTGGATCACAGCATCTCTTGGGAGACAGTTAGAAATGAGACAAGATCTGTTATCAACTCAGCAGTGTCTCATTTTACTGGGCTAGAGACATGAGCGTGGGGGTTGGGAGATTCTAGAGCGAGAGGGACAGACATAACTCTTGAGGGAGTGCCTTGTATTGGAACGGGACTGTGAGCTCACAATTAGTTGTCTCATGACTATTATACTTCCGGCGATATTGCGTAGGAGTCGTTTAGTTGGCAGAGTCAAGTTCTGGCGAAAGAGTGTAGTGCGTAGTGATTGCACAACTAGTGAAGGGTGACGGGTATGTGTTAGTGGTGTCAGCTTTGTGGTATAGTTGGACATTACATCATTCATAGCCTATCTTTATGTAGATAATTTGTCAGTACGATACATGAACACTATAACATGGCGGACATGTGTGTTCGGAGATGGCAGACACCTGTTAGTTGCAAAGTCTCTTATATCATGATTTATAGCTGAGGAATCTATATACACACACACACAAGCTGGGGTGGAGAGTATTAGATAACAGATATCGTTGATTTTCTTTAGCCGTATTACAATAGTGCTTGATTGTAGTTATGTGTGGATCACATAGAGTATCTTGTGAGATAGCTGTGTCTCAGTATTATGGATTCACAGAGAGATGACACAGTGTACACGTTCTCCGACTGCAGTAATCGGATTTGTGTGAGATAGATTATCATCATCCGATCACTCACGTGATGTTATTTACTACTACAAGTGTTTATTCTCTATATACTGGGAGAGCGCGGGGGCATAGACACAGAAGAGCCAGGGTTCCTTATATGTGCACTGTTGTATCACAATCTTACTATTGAGGTCTGCGTATGCGATCTACGTTACGGAGGGTCATCTCTAGAGTGGGCTTATGTACGCTGGACTCGTATCAGTCTTGGTGAGAGGATTTAGAATTCTTGACGCCTCAAGGTGCTAGTCACGTATAGGCTACAATCTTTATGAGGTTTCTGTGGTTGGTTATGTTATATGTATATCTATATACTCGATAAGGAGATACGTATCTATGAATGCGGTCGAGCGGGGAATCTGTTATTAATGAATGTATATGAGAGAACTTATTGCGACTACGGCGGCACTCGAGCGCACAGCACTTATTTTTGGATCATTGGCAGATGGTGTTGTGATACATTCTGAGTGATATGTCTCTTATTAACACAGTTTTTTATAAACTCATTGAGACTTTCTGATCATTGTCTGGATCTATAGGGAGTGAGTAGATGAGCGTACAAATGTCGAACAGTGGGCGGAGAGAGGATATGTAGGTTGATGTAATATAAGATAGATTTGCTGTTTAGACGGCAGTCACTGAGGTGAGGTGGCGCCGCACAACCGGGTTGACTTCTTGAATTCTACGTATCTATGACTATTATAAGTGACGACGAACATTCGTGGCTTTTTTATACTTGTGCTGGGGCCGGCTAGTTTCTCTAGCGGATAGTTATCTATTACGACTACAATAATTGGGGTACACATCTTAATTACTATCTACTCTAGATAAATGCATGATTTCTGAGTTAGTATTCTATATTGTATCTACACGCTGAGGTAATCACACGGAGAGATATTTGTCTCATATCTTATGGAGGGGAGAATTCTGAGTGTGTAGTGTTGTTCTAGATAATACGGATACTATAATAGACACATAATTTCATTGATTACACACGGAATCATGATTGGGTTATTGCGCGGAAGGCACTCATGACATATCAGGCGGATTTACACATATAACGTTACAGGGCGGGAGTTTCTCCAACTAGAATAGTCTATATAAATTTATAGCGAGAGGGGGAGTAAGCGAGAGGGAAAGTGAGGTGATAAGCTAGTTTTTAGTGCGCCTTGTGAGAGGGAGAGCAAAGCGAGAGGCAAAGTGAGGTATGCATGGTTTGAAAGTGCCCCTTTGTTGAAATAATAGTCTTAGCTGGTAATAAACTTGAGGGGTTAATGTTGTCATATCCCTTTCTTGGTTATAGCTTGTTTCAGGTTCAGGTTTTGTTTGTAGATTGGAGGAAAGTTGAAGGGCTGGAGTCGTCAAAGTTGGATTCTCACAGCTGGGTCAAGGGTTTATATAAACCCCTTTGACCCAGCCTTTTCTTGTAAACTATGAATCTCTCTCTTTCTTCATACAATTATCTCTCTCTCTCTCTCTTAAATTTGTAACCCTAGATTCTATAGATCATCTTGATCTTTTTTTTTTGTTTTCGATCATTATAATAGAACAATTAACAAGTTAGATAATTAATCCACACCTGAATAGCAGTGGTGGATATTGATTTTAGTTTTTTATAACTGATTGAGATCAGTTTTTTTTCTTTGGTTAATCAAATTAAGATTAGTGTTAATAAAAGTGATCGGATCATATTTTTCCACACCTTGATATGTTTTTGTAAACAAAGATATTTTGCTCCAATTTCGTAAATACACTTGTGTTATAATTCACTTTGATAATTTTGTTTGTTTAAATCACAAATACTTTTTGGTTGTAATAATTACTCATTACACTTTTTGATGAATACAAATAAATAATAAAAATTAAATGTATATTTATTATCTTTATAACTTTCTTATCTACAACGAGAAACAGAAATGAGATTTTGAACAAAAATCAAGAAATCTTTGGCCATAAAAATGTAAAATGTGCAGAACTTCTGTCATAGCATATAATCATAATAAGATAGCACGGTGCACGGGTTATATGACATATTATAGGTGCTAACTTGCATTCATGAAGTCCTTATGATATGTTATACTGCACTGGTGCTTTGGTGTTATAGGGTTTTAGCTATCTACACCATATTATGTTATACGTTTTTTTTTCAGTTATTAGGATGTTTTGATGATGTGTTTGGGAATTTTTTTAATTAAGATGTTCAAGTTATAATTATGTTACAGGGTAGTTGCTGAGATAACGACGTTTATAAAACTTACAGGGCATCATCGCATTAAGCTCTCTAAGGTAACAACCCTTGATTTACCATTGCATAAAAATTATCTCATGTGCTTTGTTTTGTTTACAAATTGTAGAAAGAGAAGAATAATTTATTTAAAGACTAATAACTTTTTGCATACTAAAAAAGATACAAAATTTTAGACATTAATTTTCTTTCAAAAAATAAGAAAGGGAATCTACCTACTATATAAAATAAGTTTTATGAGAACTCATCTTAAAGCATAAATTGTAAAAAAAATGACACATGTCCCATAAAAAATAATCAAGGGCTCATCTTCAATACCGTCTTGCAGCATTTAATTCGTTAAAAAAACGTCCCAAAAAATTCTCACACAAAAAGACCCTAATAAAAAATCTCAATCAAACGGCTGAAGCATTCACCAGAGAAATGATCCAAAATCTTCTTTAATTCCTTTTGGAAGCTTCAAATCATCAAACTGATTGAGATCGGTTTTTTATAACTGATTCAGATAAGTTCTTGTAGATACTTTTTGGTTGTAATAATTACTCATTACACTTTTTGACGAATACAAATAAAGAATAAAAATTAAAAGTATATTTATTATCATTAAAACTTTCTTATCTACAACGAGAAAAGAGAAAAGAGATTTTCAACAAAAATAGAGAAATTTTTGGCCATAAAAATGTAAAATGTGCGAACTTCTGTTATATCATATAATCATAATAAGATAGCAGGGTGCACGGGTTATATTTTTTTTAAACGGCAGATTTATATTAAAAAAAACAAACTAGCAATATGCACTGATGCTTTGGTGTTATAGGGTTTTAGCTATCTACACCATATTATGTTTATACGTTTTTTTCCAGTTATTAGGATGTTTTGATGATGTGTTTAGGAATTTTATTAATTAAGATGTTTAAGTTATAATTATGTTACAGGGTAGTTGCAGAGATAACGACGCTTATAAAACTTACAGCGCATCATCGCATTAAGCTCTCTAAGGTAACAACTCTCGATTTACCTTTGCATAAAAATTATCTCATGCGCTCTTTGTTTTGTTTACAAATTGATAAACTAATTTTCATTTTTTTGTAATATCTAGAAAGAGAAGAATAATTTATTTAAAGACTACTAACTTTTTGCATACTAAAAAAGATACAAAATTTTAGACATTAATTTTCTTTCAAAAAATAAGAAAGGGAATCTACCTACTATATAAAATAAGTTTTATGAGAACTCATCTTGAAGTAGAAGTTGTAAAAAAATGACACATGTCCCATAAGAAATAATCAAGGGCTCATATTCAGTACCATCTTGCAACATTTAATTCGTTAAAAAGCGTCCCAAAAAATTCTCACACAAAAAACCCTAATAGAAAATCTCAATCAAACGGCTGAAGCATTCACCAGAGAAATGATCAAAAATCTTATTCAATTCCTTTCGGCAGCTTCAAATCATCAAACTGATTGAGATCAGTTTTTTATAACTGAGATCAGTTCTTGTTATTTGGTTAATCAAATTGAGATTATTGTTAATGAAAGTGATCATATCATATTTTATACACCCTTGATATGTTTTTGTAAACAAAGATATTTTGGTCCAATTTCGTAAATACACTTGTGTTATAATTCAATTTGATAATTTGGTTTGTTTAAATCATAAATACTTTTTGGTTGTAGTAATTACTCATTACACCTTTTGACGTATACAAATAAAGTAAAAATTAAATGTATATTTATTATCTTTATAAATTTCGTATCTACAACGAGAAAGAGAAATGAGATTTTCAACAAAAGTAAAGAAATTTTTGGCGATAAAAATGTAAAATGTGCGAACTTCTGTCATGGCATATAATCATAATAAGATAGCACGGTGCACGGGTTATATGACATATTATAGGTGCTAACTTGCATTTGTGACGTCCTTATGATATGTTACACTACACCGGTGCTTTGGTGTTATAGGGTTTTAGCTATCTACACTATAGTATGTTATATGGTTTTTTTCAGTTATTAGGATGTTTTGATGATGTGTTTAGGAATTTTATTAATTAAGATGTTTAAGTTATAGTTATGTTACAGGGTAGTTGTTGAGATAACAAAGCTTATAAAACTTACAGGGCATCATCGCATTAAGCTCTTTAAGGTAACAACCCTCGATTTACCTTTGCATAAAAATTATCTCATGTGCTCTTTGTTTTGTTTACAAATTGATAAACTAATTTTCATCTTTTTGTAATATCTAGAAAGAGAAGAATAATTTATTTAAAGACTAATAATTTTTTCATACTAAAAAAGATACAAAATTTTAGACATTAATTTTCTTTCAAAAAATAAGAAAGGGAATCTACCTACTATATAAAATAAGCTTTATGAAAACTCATCTTGAAGCATAAATTGTAAAAAAATGACACATGTCCCATAAGAAATAATCAAGGGCGCATCTTCAATACGTCTTGCAGCATTTAATTCGTTAAAAAAAGGTCTCAAAAAATTCTCATACAAAAAACCCTAATAAAAAATCTCAATCAAACGGCTGAAGCATTCACCAGAGAAATGATCGAAAATCTTCTTCAATTCCTTTCGACAGCTTCAAATCATCAAACGATTATATGTTTGTTTAATTTAATTATTTGTTAAAATCCTTAGGGTTTTTTAATAATCATTTTTAATTTCATGTGTTTTCTTTTCAATTATCAGTTTAATTTGATGTGTTACTAAACCCTAGAAAAACATTGGGTAAATCAAATTTATGAATTCGTTTTTATATTTTGTATTGCATACGATTAATGCTAAAAAAATTAACAGCTTTATATATTCAATTTGTGGTTGAATATGATGTGGAATTGCCGCCGTTGTAGATTGTGGTTGAATATGATATTGAATTGCCACCGTTGTATTATAGGTTTCTTGAGAGGTTGATTGTTGAGTATTATTATAGTGTTTCCAATTATAGTGTTATTATGACATGAATATTGCCTTCGATTAAAGAAGGCACACCAAGTGTTTGTGATAATGTTTGAATGAGTCTATGTGTTTTGTTCAGGTGGTCCGCAGATTTGTTGATAAAATGAACACTAAGACTAGTTGAGAGTTGAGTTAATTTTGATCCCTTTTTCGTGAGGTGTTCAGCTTTGATGTTTCTAGCATAAGTCTTTTATAGATTCATTTCTTTGAGTTAAATCAGAAAAATCTTTTTATAAATTATTCTAAAAGGTCTACTTGAGGGCAAGCAGAAGTCAAGTGGGGGATATTTGATAACATCAAATATTTGATACTTTTTAGTGTTAAATTTCCCTTAAAAATACTTGCAATTGTCTTATAAATACTTGAATTCGATATTTTTACGGTTATTTCGTTGTTTTTAGGTAAAATGCAAGTATATGACAAAAAACACGGGAAAAGGACTAAAAATGAAGAAAACACGGATTCTTACGAGACTTTACGACATAACCCCTACGATAGTGTTACGCCATAACCTATTCAAGGCAAGATACATCACCCAGCAAGATTACGGCGTAACCACACGTAAGGTTTACGCCGTAACATTATTATTATGGAAGGATGAGACATCTGAGTCAGCATTACGGCGTAACGTGGATACTTGATTACACTGTAACATCCTTTTAGCCTGCAAGATGGAAAGTGCACGTCAGCAGCTTACGGCGTAAACCCCTAAAAGGTTACGCCATAAACTATTCGAAATCTATAAATAGTGGCCTTATTCTGACAATTTGATATCAACCATTCCACCACAGATCTAAGGGGTGATCAAGGCCTCCATAGCTCAAATAATTCCACAAGAAGTCCAAGGGAGATCACACTTAAACTTACTTTTGTATTTAATCATTCATAAATAACTTCTGTAAGATTTATGAGTTTTCCATCCATGATTATCTTTATTAATTCTTGCGTTGTTGTTGCCATGAGCGGCTAAGCACTTCAAGTGCTGGCCTAGTCATGAATTTACTATCGTTATAATATTTGTTTCCTGTTAGATCATGGTTTCATTGGATATCCTTTGACTATCGTGTAACCCTGGGTTTTGGTAGTATTGCGGGTGGTTTAGATCATGTTAATCCTGTTATTAGATTACCACTTGAACATGGGATTAGCAGGGTACTAAGGAAGGATGAGCATTCTAACCCTAGTGTAGGAACTAACCCTGTTACCGCCTCTATCACTTAATATATTTAAAAAGCACATGAACTCTTTCAAAGAGGGTTAATAATCTGTATAGGTTATTAGATTAGTTCTTGAGATAGTTGGGATTAATCACTATGACCTGGTTGCCCTACTTTCGTGACTTTTAGGGGATTCGGGATCGCAAGAATTATAGGGCAGACTAAAGATATCTATTCAGGTCTGTCGACTTTAGAAACCACTATTGAGACCATAGTGTAACATTGCACAGGAAAACATAGTTATAACGGTAGTAATGGAATGGCTAGGCTAGAACGCTTCTCTTCCTGATTACTTATATCTCTTTTAATTTCCGCATATATACTTTCTTGTTAATCTCAATATCAATCTTAAAACTATTTTAAAATGTGACACTTCAAATTAAAACTAATTGAAACTTAGCTTTTGGGACGACCTCGGATTTACCATCTCTACACTACTCACGCTCGGGTGCTCTGCCCGTTAGTGCGTTTGTTAGGTGAATCAAGTTTTATAAATTTAAACTTAAATAAAAATATTTTAAAATAAAATACGCATCAAGTTTTTGGTGCCGCTGCCGGGGAGCCAAAAATTAGTATTAATTTGATTTCTTGTAAATATTTCCAATTTTCTCTTTAACTTCTAAATTTCTGCAGGAACTATGGCAGGAGTAGACATCAATACTCTCACCATAGAATAATACTTAGCATTGTCACGAGAAAACCAGGCACCGGGCATGGTTAAACAAAAAATCAAAGGCAATGTTAACTTTGAGATCAAGAGTCAATTCATGCGAGAATTGAGGAAAGACACCTTCTCCGGGAATAAAAATAAGGATGCCCATGATCATGTTGATCGAGTCTTCAACATTGTAAGTTTGTTTAATATTTCCGGAGTATCACAAGACGCAGTACTGCTACGTGTGTTCCCGTTCACTCTTACTGGATCCGCTAAACGATGGGTGGATAGACTCCCTCTAGGAGCTGTCAACACTTGGGACCTCCTTAAAAAAGCCTTTATTCAAAGGTATTGTCCACCATCCAAGACTGCTAAACGACTTAAAGACATCCACAACTTTAAGCAGGAAAGTGATGAATCGTTATACCAATCTTGGGAACGGTATAATGATTTACTATAAATGCCCAACCCATGACATAAACATCCATCAAAAGGTAAACATCTTTTATAAAGGTTTGAACACTATGAACCGTCAATTGCTTGATTCGTAGGGACCAATCCCTGGGATGACACCAACTCAAGATCTGACAACAATACAAACTATGGCTGGCCACTCTTAAAAGTGGCACGAGGGAACATCAAGTAGGAACATGAGCAGCAGTAGTGATACTGATGGACTTGCTGCAGTCATAAGTAAACTGGATAACTTGGGATGCGATATGAAGAAGCTGAAAGAAAATGTTCATGCAATCCAAGTTGGATGTCAAATCTGTGAAGGAACTCACCTTGACAAAGAATGTCCTCTCAACGAGGAAGTCAAATAGGTGGATGAGGTCAAGTGTGATAAATTTGGGCACCCGCTCCTTTCACACAAATTAGTGGAACCAAGTTTTGTGTAGGTCCACCGGGATACTACTCTCGTACAAATAATCAAACACCTTCTGGAGAAAAGAAACCAAACTTGGTCGAAACGATTAATAAGTATATGGAAGAAGCCACCAAGAGACAAGCAGAGCAGGATGAATGGCTGATTTTTTTTAGCCAAAACACTAAGAATAGCCGAATAGATCACGATAAAATCATCCAAAAATTCATATCTCAGGTAAAAACCTTAGTTGCTGAAGTAGAAACAAAGGTAGCACAACTCGAAGAATGTAAAAAGATCTTTGCTAATTACGGGATGCCTTTGTACACACCATTCTATTACTCTCTCGAAGAAATCGAGTACTTTTATTCTAATTCAGGATTTTCGGACGACGAAAAATATGAAACCACTAAAGTTAAAACTTCGAAGGCTATTCCTGAATGGAAATCAAACCTACCGGAACAAACGGTAAACCACTATGTCGAACCTTACGTACCACCATATCCTTTTCCTAATCGATTAAAATAACATGCTGAGTAAACCCTAGTTCATAAGACCATGGAGAGTTTAATGAAAATTAAGATAAATCGGCCCCTCCTCAAGGAAATCAGGCAAACGGATAATTATCCTAAATACATGAAAGACTTGGTAGCCAATAAGCAATTAACCGAGGATGATGATGAAGTTAGGATGAATCCTAGATTCCCAATCTAATCTCTCTCTCTTTGTTTCTCTCTAGTTTTTCTCTCTATTTTTCTTCTACTTATTTTGGATTGCTTATTGCTTATTATGTGCTTATCTAGTTGTGTTATGAATTAAGTTAGTAGGATAACACAAACCTAACATCTACAAAAACTGGTATCTCAAGAAATAAAAATTAAGAAAGTGTTTATGGTTAAATTAAACGCTCGATGCTCTGCTGTCCTTCAAAATGAACTTCCACATAAAGAAAAAGACCCAGGAAGCTTCTTTCTGCCTTGCACTATTGGTACCACCACCGTAAGCAATGCATTAGCTAATCTGGGGGAAAGCATCAGTATTATGCTTTTTTCCTTGTTTAAACGGCTGGGACTTGAGAATCCTAAACCAATCAATATGGTTATAAAAATGGTTGATAGATACATGCAATCGCCGAAGGGAATAGTTGAAAATGTGCTGGTAAAAATTAATAAATTTATATTTCCTGTCGATTTGATCATTCTTGATATAATTGAGGATGATAAATTCCTAATAATCCTAGGGAGACCTACGCTTGATACTGCTCACGCCAGGATTGATGTTTTCGGTAAAAAGATATCTTTAGAAGTAGGCACTGAACAAATTACTTTCGACATCAATAAAAGAGAATCCCTAGCCGTAATTTCACCTGTTTGTGTTATAAATAATTTGTCAGACATCAACGAGTTTGATTAGCCTAGAGACCTAGAAGTGTTGCTTTTAAGTGATGATGATTTAGGAATCTTCCCCAGTGATAATAACGTATTGCCTAACTTGGAAAATCATGATACAATGTTCTTTTCACCTCTAGGGTCAGCTAGGCTTAATGATAATTCTAGTGAAATGTCCTGTAATCCTAACAGTAATTCGAGCATCAGTATGATGGTCTTTGTCTGAGATGGTAAAATATGGGAATAACCTGGATTTCTGGGGACTCTGACACAACGGGGTACTAAAATCTCCTCGTTAGCCCCCAAGTTTTTAAGTAGTAGCAATAGAATCCATCTCCATTTCCCATATAACCTTCAAATCACTTGCAATATAGGGTTTGTAAAGTTTGATCCTTACATTGAGCCACTATATCCTTTCAACATTATGTCTCGAAATGCTTATAAATCTATCATGAAACATGAAATTGTATACATAGGGAACAATATGGTGGGGTTTGCTAAAAATTTGCATGTGTTCGTCGAGGGTCATCAGTTCTTAATTGATTTTATCATTCTTGAAAACATCAACGAATTTGTGGAAAAAAGGTTGACCGAAGTTCTATTTGGACAACCTTTCAAAGAACATATGGGGCTTATAGAAGATCGGGTTAAAGGAGTCCTTTGGTTTTAAATCGGAGATGACAAAACCATATTTAATATGCCCCGTGCTGAATTTTTTTTGGTAAATTAACAGTAAGACAACATAATACAATTGGACCTATTTTAAAAATTAGTGATGAAGATAAGTCCAGAGGAATCCACCATCCTTACCATAAGATAAAAGGGTTCTACCAAGGGTGCCTTGAGTTAGGTAAAGAATACAAGCATGATCAAGAAGTTATTGATTGGATTAAAGGGCATGCAACGTAGAGTGGGTTTGAGTCTAACTTGAAGACTCGTTAATAAACATAAAGTGGCTTATCGGAGGACATACAACGTATTTCGAGACTTCACTCGTCCACTTGGGCCACCAAGTGGTTTAAAAGGCTTGTTGCATATGCTAAATGCAACTGTGATTCCTAAGAAAGTGAGTTAGGTTTGTATTTCTTGTATATTTCCCTTTGAACGATTTTACGCTGTTAGTTTGTTTTAGTGATAACTGGGGAAAATGAGCTTTGCTTACATTGGAGATTTTCTGGATTTCTCCACCGGCTTATTACATTTTATATGTTCAGAAGCAATGCTCAAGGGAGTTTCTTGTTCTAATTCTACTCTTCATGTTTATTTCATTTCCTTAATGTACAACAGGGACATTGTACACAACAAGTGGGGGGATGGGAGTAGAATTATCACTTGACATATTCCTGCCTTCGATTTTCTAGTTTTCTTTGAAAAATGGTGCCGATTTTAAAATTTTTGACATGTTTTTCTTACTAAACTAGAATTAATCTTTGCCGAATGCACATTACCCGTTATTATTAGTTGGTGAGGTTAAGCCTAATGTTCCGTTTTCATCTCATTATACAAAAATCCACCAAAATATTGAGTGTGCCGGTAGTATTATATACTTTAGAACTTGGCCTGTACATCATTTCGAGACTTAATTGATTAGCAGGAATAGATGGTTCGAGAAGGAAACATTTGGGAATTCACCCAAATAAGCCTATATGTGTGTATTTATCGACTTGTTACACTTACTTGTCGACCTCCCGTGTTAAAACCCTTTTGTTGCACTCATCATTAGTGCAAGATACCCCTAGATCACCTTTGTTGAGCCAATCTATGTTTTCACCCAATATTATATGTTTCGTTACACCATTTCGCATTAGCCAACCCTGTAGTCTATATTTATCCTTGTGTTGAAATTTTTGGCTACCTAAGTGCATGGTTCAGGAAAATGGTTCGAAGATTGGCACTTTCGTCGAAGACATATTATTATGATCATGGAAGACCCCTAGGTATTCTCACTTTTGATACTATTTATCTCAAGTGGGGGGATATGCAATATGCGATATACAGGAGTATTATAAAAATGAAAAAGAAAAGGTGGTGTAACTATAAGCCACCTAGTGATCTAACTCCTGATGTTGGTTACATGTTATAAAACCATCTAAGTAAAAAGGTGGTGCAACTATAAGCCACCTAGTGATTATGGGGATGGTGCAACTATAAGCCTCCCGCAGTATAAAAGTGGTGCAACTATAAGCCACCTAGTGAAGAATGGGTTAGCACGCTCCGCAAGATCTCATTATTAGCTAACCCATTGTGACATGATTAGATTTTCGCACTTGAAGACTTGGATAATAGATGGACAGTAGCCGGTTATGGATACCTTAGATTATATATGACTATTTTTTTTGCGTTAACACCAATTAAATGTGTATCCCATGTCTATCCTAACCCTTATATCACCCAATAAACATGTGTTATGTCACCCATGTTGCCTTTAGAACTGTTTAGACCCTAACTCTAACTGGTGTAGATTTGTGTACTCTCCAAGCTTATGATAGAATACATACTATGACTGTACAGATGAGCGATCACCCTGAAAATGAACACTTAGACTAGTTGAGAGTTGAGTGATTTTTGATCCCCTTTTCGTGAGGTGTTCGGCTTTGATGTTTCTAGCATAAGTCTTTTATAAATTCATTTCTTTGAGTCAAATCAGAGAAATCTTTTTATAAACTATTTCTAACAGGTCTACTTGAGGGCAAGCATAAGTCAAGTGGGGGGATATTTGATGACATCAAATATTTGATACTTTTTAGTGTCAATTTTCCCCTAAAAATACTTGCAATTGTCTTGTAAATATTGAATTTGATACTTTTACGGTTATTTCGTTATTTTCAGGTAAAATGCAAGTATGTGATAAGAAACACGGGAAAAGGACCAAAAAATTAAGAAAACAAGGATTCTTGTGAGACTTTACGGAGTAACCCCTACGATAGTGTTACGCTGTAACCTATTCAAGGCAAGACACGTCACCCAGCAAGATTACGACATAAACACACGCAAGGTTTATGCCATAACATTATTATTATGGAAGGATGAGTTATCTGAGTCAGCATTACGGCGTAACATGGACACTTGATTACTCCGTAACATCCTTTAAGCCTACAAGATGGAAAGTACGCGTCAGCAGTTTACGGCGTAAACCCCTAAAAGGTTACGTCGTAAACTATTCCAAATCTATAATAGAGGCCTCATTTAGCCACTTTATCATCAACCATTCCACCACAGATCCAAGGGGTGATCAAGGCCTTCATAACTCAAATAATTCTACAAGAAGTCCAAGGGAGATCACACTTAAACTTACTTTTGTATTTAATCGTTCATAAACAACTTCTGTAAGAATTATGAGTTTTCCATCCATGATTATCTTTATTAATTCTTACTTTGTTGTTGCCATGAGCGGCTAAGCACTTCAAGTGCTGGCCTAGTCATGAAGTTACTATCGTTATAATATTTGTTTCCTGTTAAATCATGGTTTCGTTGGATATCCTTTTGACTATCGTGTAACCCTGGGTTTTGGTAGTATTGCGGGTGGTTTAGATCTTGTTAATATTGTTATTAGATTACCACTTGAACATAGGATTAGTCGGGTACTAAGGAAGGAAGATTATTCTAACCTTAGTGTAGGAACTAACCCTGTTACCGCCTATATCACTTAATATACTTAAAAAGCACTGGAACTCTTTTAGAGAGGGTTAATAATCTTTATAGGTTCTTAGGATAGTTGAGATTGATCACTATGACCTGGTTGCCCTACCTTCATGACTTTCGGGGGATTCTGGATCACAAGGATTATAGGACAGACTAAAGATATCTATTTAGGTCTGTCGACTTTAGAAACCACTAATGAAACCATGGTGTAACATTGCACAGGAAAACATAGTTATAACGGTAGTAATGGAATGGGTAGGCTAGCACGCTTCTCTCCTTGATAACTTCTATCTCTTTTAATTTCCGCATATTTACTTTCTTATTTATCTCAAAATCAATCTTTAAACTACTTTAAAACGTGACACTTCAAATTAAGACTAATTGACACTTAGCTCTTGGGACGACCTCAGATTTACCATCTCTACACTACTCACGACCGGGTTCTCTGCCCGTTAGTGCGTTTGTAAAGGTAAAGCGAGTTTTATAAATTTAAAACTTGAATAAAATATATTTTAAAATAAAATATGCATCAGCTGTATTGGATAAGAAAGTTAGATACGCCGTATCCAATGGAAGTGAATACACCGTATCAGGTTATCGATCAGAACAGTGTATAGAAAACAATTATACAAACAATTATACAAGCAAACAATACACAAATATACAGAATTTTACACTAATATAAATTACACTAATCCTAGGGGTTAGACTAATCTAATATTAAAAACCAAAATATCAAATAAAAGTCAAGATTAAAGTTTTCACTCCCCGGCAACAGCGCCAAAAACTTGATGTGCTGTTGTAGCAGTGTTTATTTATGTTTTCGAGTTTTTTGCCGACTTTACCTAAAACAACACTTTAACAGGCAGTGTACCCGGTTAGATGGAGTTTCGTGGTAAGTAGGGTGTCGATCACTAAGAGCGAGAAACAATCTTTTATCTTATTAATATTTTGGTTAACAAAGCTATGTTAATTTAAACTATGTTAATTATATTCTATGTTAAACCTATGCTAAACCTACGTTAATCCTAATTATAACGGATAAGGGGGGTTTCAGCCTGAGAGACTGGCACGGGTTTTGTGGT
>BQNB010106040.1:0-23474 GCA_026074375.1 Tanacetum coccineum | reverse complement strand
GGGGACACACGATAAAACATTTAGAGCACGTTTGTTACTTTATGTTTGTTTCTTAGTAAACCATTCGGACAAGCAATGATCAAGACATGAATTCCATGATTATCTCTTAATGGCCGGTTGATGGAAGGCATTAGAAGATTCTTGGAATGAGTCTAGGTTTATTAGATGTAGAGATAAGGAGGAGGAATATTGGTGATAAGGTTTAAGGTGTTTTAATAAGTTTTAAACTCTATGTTTTAGTCTTATCATGAGTTATGGCTTGAGAGTTTATAAATACCTCACCCCTAGCTCATAAAACACAGATCTAAGAAACCTAATAACTCTACAAAATTCATCTTTTCTCTCCTTAACACAAAACAGCCAAAATCAAAACCTAAATCAAAACAGTTTTGTATTTCGGTTAACTCCAAAACCCTCTGTCCTAATTCGGTTAAATCAATTAGGGTTTTTCCACTTGTGATTCGATCCCAGGTTTATTCCAGAGGGAGTTATACGTTGGTTTATATATTGTCAAGGTGTGACAATCGTTGGATTCGAGCTAGGGTTTGTGGAACTCTAATTCGGTTGTACTGTAGCAGGGTTACAACCGAATTCGGTTCAACCCTTATTGATTCTTTCTGTATTTCGGTTCTATTCCAAGAGTGGGTTTAGGTGATCGTTTTTCAGAAGCATTTGGTTTACTATTGTTATTGGGTACACGTGAGGTTTGGACTAGCATCCGGGCGTGCTTGTTTACGTGTTTGTGTGAGCACTCGTAGAGGTGACAACTTAGTCACTTGTTTCTCATTCTTGGTTTCAGTTATTTGCTGGTGTCTACAAGGGTATGTTCCTATTTACTCTTTTACATTCCTTATGTGTTTAATGTATGTTAATTATATATGCTAGACTAGATCTATCCGCTGCGTACTCGTAAGAGTTAATTGGTTAACTTGATTGTTAAATTCCAACAGTGAGCTTGTTGGTTTCCAGTTTCCCCCAAATTTGCGTTCGTTAAGCATAGAAGATTTGCCAGTAACTCGATATTCAATTGTACTCCCTTTTCTGAATCATATAAGGAAATTGAAACTTGTTTTTTTCTCATTGGATTATGCGTGCCAGTGTTTATTGTTTAAGACGTCTCACAATTTGGAAGTTCTATATACTGAGGATGTATGTGGAGACAAGGGATCGCAAGTTATTGGTCAGTTTAGCAAGAAATTGCGCAAACTTACCTATAGTGGGGTTGTGACCCATGTGGGATTGATTGCTGTGGCAAAAGGGTGTACTAATTTGGAGTCTTTAAAGGTTAGCCTTGGAAATATTTCAAATGAAGTTCTCGAATGTGTAGGAACTCATTTAAAGAATCTGTGTGATTTCCGTATCGAGTGCAAAAGGGTTTGGAATATATCGGGAAGTATGGTGCTAATTTGCGGTCTCTATCTCTTACTCATATAGGAAATTCTAACGCAGGATTTGTCAAGTTATCAGAAGGGTGCCCAAAATTAAGAAAGCTAAAACTGAGCGGTTGTCCCTCTTGCGAGCAAGTTGTTACCAATTCTGTGTTTGATATACCTTCTGTAAGGTATGTTTGGTTTAACAGTTATGATCGTACTGTTTTGGCTCTCATTCGTCCAGAGTTTCGTGGTATGTTAGTTCTTTGTTATTTACTTCCAAATTACTGTTCTTTTCCTATTAAGTGGCATCTAAAGTGATATATATAATAAAGTTATAATAATTGCGGAAGAAGATATTCTAATGATTGCACCATCCCATTTTCAAGTATGAACGAAGATGGTCATAAAATTTTACATTTGGACTTCAATTTATGATTGAAGTCTGAACTCGTGTAACTGTCTATTGGGGTCTAGGTACAACTTTTTTCAAAGGATCATGTATACTGACATAGAACATTTAGAGTAAATGTGCACTACTTGATCATAGTTGTAGCACCATAGTGGCGGATGATGATTGTATAGTCATCCACACTAGTAATTTAGCTTTAGCCGAAAAACAGTCATATACCTGCAAAAGTGGTGGTGTAGGTAAGTTTTTAGTGTCGATAGCATTATCATAAGGTACTGGATCAACAGGACCGGTAACCTCTTTCTCAATCTTCGATGTATTATTGACGGTTTGATCTAATCTATAATACATAAACCATAAGAAAACATAGATTTGGAAGAAGAAAAAGAAACAGCTTTTTTATATAATGCATTCGATGGCCATTTAATTAAAAATTCTTAGTACAAGACATTGCGTAAAGTAATTTGAAATACCTTTTAGGTGGTCCTCTTAAAGTTGCTGATATATTAGGATCGGAACCTGTCTCGACAAACCCTTTATCTGTGCTGTGAATCTTGAGAAAGAGCAAATATGTACAAAATATGGCTTATCTAAATTTCATACGAAATGTGATTGCAGAATGTTTGTTACCCATCCAAGAAACATCATGGATTGGTAATGGGTCGAACCGAACATTTTTTGTCCAACATTCTTGAAAAGTAACTAATGCCTTCATTTTAATAGCAAACAAATGCTGTTAGAATACTAATCTAAATTTTTTATTAAAAATGGTTGACTTTCTGAGGATTTCAACCCGTTTGACCCGTTCCTCTTTTCGCTATCTTTTCTTATCCTGCGACCCATTTCTAATTAAAAAGAATCCCTTTCACATGGTTGAATTACCTGCTAAACTAGCTTATTGTAACTTCAAAACATCACCATTTTCCATCTTGAAAGCTATATTTACACCTTCAGAACTCTTCTTAATATCCTCAATATCAGAGTTTGATTCATTTTCATTCTAGAAGCTTGATCCACTGATATCTCTGGCTTTTGCAAGAGTGATACATCCGTTTGGATTTCACTTATTTTTTCTTCATCATTTACTGCTTCTTCTACGTCGTCATTCTGCACAGATGGCTCAGGCTTTTGTAATAGTGCAGCGTCCGTTTGGATTTCAGTTAAACTCTCTTCAGTGCTAACAGGTTCTTCTACATCTTCCTTTTCCAAAAGTGGCTCAGGTTTCCTCACCATGGTCATATCAGTAACCCTTTCTTTCTCCTGTTCTGTATTAACTTTATACGATACGTTTGGTTTCTGAAACATTGCTATTAAACCTTCATCATCTTCTTCAAAAGTAGTAGGTTTCCGTAACTCCACATTTGTGACACTAGGGATAGGAACTTTGGTCTTTTTGCTTCAGGTATTACTGATTTATCACCACTTCTCTCAAGTTGGACACCGTTCTTGGGTGCCGGTCGAGTCAAATTCAGCCCGTTAAGGTGATCAGTCTTTTCAAATCTAACTCCTTTTTTGAGTGCAGTGGATATACAACATATATGGAAACCGAAAGCTAATGAAATTTAGAAGAACAATTTAGTCGGAAAATACTAGTAAACGTAGAGCACATATATGAGCTGTGTTTCCAAGGCACTTCGTGAATGTGTTAATCTTATAGTTGACAGAAAAGTAAATTTGTCAGCTTTTAAATGTCAATTAAATATATGTTTCCACCTTTTTTACTATCACCCTCTGAATTTGTTAATCTTTATTGCTCATATAGGAAGGAGCGAGTCGAAAAGGAAGTCTCTAACAAGTCACTAAATACAGGAAGAAAGATAGAAGTTCATGTAATGGCACGAAGACGGAACGACTAAAATGAAGAGTAAGCACAAGAAAGAAGAGATCGAGACGATAGAAATGTTTAAACTCAAAATTCGCATCTAGAACGACTTGTTGTCAAGACTAATATTAAGCTTATTTCGCTCTAGGTTGTAGTCATTGAGGTTGTGACTTGTAAATTTTTAACTCTTTTAGCGTTGTATGTCATGCACCTCCTGTTTTGTTTGTGGTTATCCATAGGCAATTGCAGAAATAATTGCAGAAATGTTTACACCTCAAGCAAGTTGGAGCTACCCGTTTTGCCTAGTGATCACTATGGTTTGCTGTTAACTATATCGTTCCGCCTTTCATCATGTTCGGTTGAACATAGCTTTATTGTCCTGTCATAAGAAACAGTGGCAATACTTTGTCCATGTGCAGCTATATCAACAAATGTCACTTTAGATTCGTGACCAGAAAGGACCTTGACGGGCTTAAAATCTGTTGATGACCGCACCTTAGCAGTTACCAAAAGGCATCCCTTTTGAAGCTCCTGTTTCTAAATGAAACCCATTTGGTGAAAAGCTACCAGCTTCACATGACCTTCCAAAGCAAGAATGCTTCTTCCCGAAGGTAGGTCCCACACACGAGCCAACGCACCAAGCCCACAAGATGCTGCAAGTGAGCCATCAGGGTGAAAAGCCAAACCGTAAACACTTCCGCTATGACCTTGTCGATAAAGCAACTCTTCACCAGTCTCAGTATCCCACAATCTCCATTTAACATCAAAGAAGGTTATCCGTTTTGTACTCGCTACTGAATTTCAGGCAGTAAATTTGTTATGGTAAGCTAAAATGATTTGGGTAGTACAATTATCACCTACGTGAAATCGAAAAAAGCAAGTTGGTTTCGGTCCTTGTATTTTAGCACATTGCACATCCCATAATACAGTTCAATGGTTTATGACTTCTAATGTCAATGGGCCTAAAAGGCAGTTTTCCGTATTGCTTATTTTAATGTGCTCGTCTGATTCAAAAATTGGCAGGTAGCTACTAGGCTTATGCTAAAGTGATTATTCATTATAATATAAGCTATTAAGCTGGTTTCAGTACAGTATCTGGGATTCCTTATCTAATGCAATAAGCAGATAAGAACACAAATAAGCAAAATCCTAAACTCCCCTTAAGATCAAATATGGATTCTAAAACTTCATGACATAGTATATATCATCAGAATATACATTACAATAAGCACTAGAATAAGCATTTATCTGAATCAAATTCATTACACCTTAACTCTACAAACTCATTAGTGATTACTTACGACTCAAAAACAGAATAACCATATAACTTCTTACCGCAATGACAAACAACCCCTAAATGTCCGCCACCTACATGAATTCCAAAAAGAAAGGTGGTTTCTAACCTTCTATCCTTCTATGTCTAGCATGTCCATTTTTTTCACTACTTTTCGATGCTTCATGACTTCTAATGTCAAATGAGCTAATAGGGAGCGGTTAGGGTTCCTTATTATAAACTGCTTATTGATTCTAATATAAGCAGATAAGCAGTTTTGAATACAGTTTTTGTTGTGATTTCACAGGTTCTGTTGGGGGAGTTTCCAGGATCACATATTGATCATACAAGCATCATGAACAACATCAACAAGAATTAAAAGAACAAAAGATATGGGGTGAACCCTTCTATGAATTTCTGATATAAAAGTGAAAGGTTACATTGATCTACAGAATTTCTACCCTATATATAAGGAGTGAATCGGTGTGATAAAGGGTTGTGATGGTTCAGGAAGAACCAAACGACATGTCCCTTTACATATAACCGTCCTAATTATCTAACTGACATATGGGTCAGTTTGTGGGCTTTTGACCCATCTAGAAATCTGCAGCCCCTTTATCAAAATTAACAGATTATAAGTCCAACAGTTTTCGCCATTGCTCATCTCCTTTTAAACTAATCAATAAGCAGATAAGATGCAAAGAAATAAGCAATACCAGACACCACAATAAGCATTACAATAAGCACTAGATACAAAACAATTAGCTCTTAAGTTAGTTAACATAATCCATATCAAAATTTGCATGTAATAAATACTTAGCGCAATGGCAAACAAGAACTAAATCCGCCACCTACACAATTTTCATTCCTCATCAACGCTTTATAACTTCTAACGTCAAAGGGGCTAATAGGGAGTGTCCGGTATTTTTTATTCTAAAGTGCTAGTCTTAGTGGGTTCAGTTGGTTACAAAAACCAAAGGGTATTTATGTAAATAATCACCTTTAAAAGCTGAAACTCCAATTAAAGTTATCCTTAATGATAAGCTATTATAAATACTTTTTAAATGTTTAAGTAACTTGTGTGACGAACAAAGTTTAATTTAAAAGTCATTGTATTTTAAAAGCTCAAGTTCGTAATAAGCTCTCATAAAGTTTGCGCCAAACACACGCATCATAATGATTCAGTATGTGGTGTTTTATTTGGATGCATGACCACAAGAACATCATCCCGGCCGGTGTTTGTCGTAGCCATGGTTAGCCCCTTCAATGATTTGTAATTTATGATTTGGTTTTGATCTTGGCAAACTCGAAAGCATCTTCAACTGGAATCACTTCATCTTCTGATCCATGGACAGTCAACACCTTGCAATCTTTGTCAATTTTAAGTCCCGCTTCATGCATGTTCGTGTTCAGGCGTTCCAATATACTTTCCTCTGTTGCACGAAACAACACTTTTCCTGCATAAAACAGAAACATAGATGTAATTCTACATGAGTCACCCATGGTGTGTCATCCTAGTAAATGGTTAACCTGTTTTGGATTTGATATCAATATAACCATCTCGTTTCGCTCTTTCCAAATAGTCTTTTCCCAATCGTTCCTCGATGCCCCTATCCATCTTATAACGACCAGACACGTTGACAACTATTGGGATATCATGATGTGAAGATGCATATAAGACCACCACATTCCCACCTACAAAATAAGAAGATACTACCTTATCAGCTCTAAAACTCAAAAGTATGTGCATATTCAAGAAAATTCAACGATATTATTGAGTTTCCTTTTGATAGATGTTAAAAGTTAAAGACTTCAAGCTTGTTTGACTTTCAGTAGTCAAACTAGCTAAAATAGCATACCTTTACTATGTCCAAGAATTGCACATACAGCACGATTTGCTGTAGTGAAGTGTTCGATCACTGTGTGTAAGTCATCAACCTCCTTACGGTAGTTACCAAATTGGAATGAGCCTTCACTTTCCCTGCAATACAGAAATTGCTTATAATCAATTTAAAACATGATTTATCATAACTTGCTTTTCTATTTATAGCATGTCTACGAGTACCTCGTAAGTACCAAGTAATTAAGATTTTTCTTGAAACTAAGAGGACTCGTACCAGCTTTAAAGTTGGCAATTAGTCTATTTGACCACAAAAGTCAAAGGGTATCGTTTTCCTTTTCAAAACGCATTGTGCAACACTAGGGACTTACCCATTCCCTGAAAAGTCGAAGCGAAAGGCACTGATCCCTTGTTTTTCCAATGCAAAAGCGAGTTCCATTATCATACTGTATTCCTGGAGACATGAACACGTTCAGATTATAATCGTCTAAGCTTACAATTATACTTTGATGCAAAATATTAGTTGTTTATCTAAAACAACGACACTAAAAGTGAATAAAAAGTTTAGAATAAACCTTTGTGCATTGGAAGCCATGACACAAGATTACAATCTCTTTGGAACCAGTTTCATGTAACAAGCCTACAAGTTTCTCATCGTGATTGTTTTGTATAGTTATTTTTTGTTGTTCAATTCCTGAAACACATACGGTAGTTCAAAGATCAATAACTTGAAAAACAATCTTATAGAAACTCTTCATGCTTTTCGAAATGTGGAATAAGTAACTCACAATCGGTCATTCAAAACTGCTTTTGAATAAACAATGCCAATTTCCAAAAACCCTCAAAAAGCATTTTAACAGTTCTAATAAGCAATCCCAAACATCCCAAATTATATTTCTATTACTTCATGGTTTATGAATTATGATGTCAAAGTACTAATCTTTATGACATGCAATAAATCATACAAATCCGTGTAGCCTACTTTTTAATTTCGTTTGTTGTGTGTACCGGGTGACGAGTTGTGTGTATTATGTGACGGATATACCCCTACACACGTTAAACACGAGTGTGTAAATTCAAAGGTAAAATGGTCGGTAGTACACACAACTGGTCATCCGGTACACGGAACTGACCGAATTCAAAAGTTGGCAACACAGATTTGCAAAAAAATAAAATAGTCCGCTAGTCAGAACTACAAAAAGTGGCAAGTTAGATGTAGGACGATTTAGCAAGGTAATTATCCCTAAAAACAATTGCACACACAAAATAATGCTACTATACATTACCACCGCTATGCGCGGGTAATCGTCTAGTATTCCAAAATTAGAACATAACTTTTAATTCAAGAAATCAAAAGGGTTAGTACACATGATCAAATTACAAAATAACCCTTAAAGCATCAAACTTGATTACAAAACAGAAGTGGGTATACTTAAAAAGAATGACCGGAAAACTGACCTGGGTTTTGCTGGGTGGACATTTTCAGATGAAAGTGTGTTGTGCTACTGAGAGTGTGCAGTAATGATTGTTTGACAGTTTGAGTGATGAATATAGTAGGGGGGTTTGTGATATTAGTAAAAGTGTAGGGTGATAAATGAAACTTAGAGATCAATGCCAAATTGCCAACTAGCAAAGTAGCAAGTGTTAAAAAGTGAGCCACGGGTATCATAACTTGGCAACACCAAGTTTTTGCTGCACCCGTCAACGTTCACACGTCGGCATAACAATCCAACCATCAACAACCACTTCTCCCTAATTCATTGAACACAAAAAGTGTAACACCACTCACATCGTTTATTTTCAGAAACCGCCCTAGAACAAATTATTTCATTATCTTTTAATCTCTAGAAACACTAACGTATTTCATCATAATTAAACATACAGAATTATATTAAAAAAACATTACGAGAATTAAGAATAATGATAAGAATTAGTCAGTGTACGAAAGAGAGCTAACAAACACATTACGAGTAATGTCAGAATGAAAACTATTGCGAGTAACAAAAAATACATTACGAAATTAAAAAAAAACTACCCGTCTTCGTCTTCGTCGTCCTCGTCACCCAAATCATTTTTCATTTTGTTTTTGATGTCGCCATGTTTTTTTGCTTCTTGTTCCTAGTAGGCTTTCGTCTTCCGTCAAATCCAGATGGTGGACTTAGTAGCTAGAACCCTCAACTCCTCGCAACCGCATTAGTGTTGCGGTCTTTTTTGGCTTGTAGCTTCGAAAGCCCTTTCGGCGGCTTCCCGTTTCAGTCAAGCTCTGCTCCATTAGCTCCCGAATTGGGCCGACGCGCTACTTTCACCGGTGCTGCCGTTGAGTCGGAATTTGCATTTCTTGGCGGGACCGTTGTTTTGCGGGCGGACGTGCTCGGTGCATCGTGACGAATAGATCTCATGGCTAGCCCCCGGGACGTCTCGGTTAAGTCAACTTGTTCGGTGCGTCCTTTTTTGGGTGGAAATCTCAAAACGCCCAGCATTTCTTGAGAAACTCTCCAACCTCTCCTCCCTCCACTCTCTCAATTCATCTCTATCTCTTGATTCACCTCCATCTTAGATCTATTGCATCTCTCTCTCTCTCTCTAAAACACATATTTGAGATCTATGTTTTTGGTGTGGTGTGGGTGTTTTGCATCTCGCCGGAAAAATATGGGTGCCACCTGAGTTTCACTCTTGATGGTCCAGAACAGTACACACACATGAATTAGGGTTTCGATTTTGGGGTTTTTCTAGTTGATCAAGATGAAGGAAAAGTTTGCTACAATAAAAATCAAGGTACATTTTTCTTTATACCTAATTTATGTGTATTAATTAATTGGGGTTTTTATTGATCTAATTGAATTGGGTAAATGGGGATTTGGATTATATTATACAAGGGTGTTGTAAAAATTAGTTCTTAATTGAGTTTTGATGTTTATGAAAAAAGATTGTTGCTTTATGCAAAAGATTAGTTAAATGCTAAAAATATGTGAAATTTATACTCTGTTTTATTCGTGTATTACCGTAGAACTATTGCAATATTAGACTTTGATTTGAAAAAGTTTAGAGAGATGGTTGATGTTTATGATTTTGTATGTATTCAGGTTTCCGAGAAGGATGTGCAGGACATGTTTGACCCCCATTTAGAACTAGATTGCAGACAGCTAGAACTGGGTTACAAACAGGCAGTTTTGTCTATTGAGAATTCTTTGTGAGGTAGCATTCACCGGAACTATGATCTTTTACACACACGTCTTAAAATGTCACCTATAGATTTCAGCCTATCGTGGTAAAATGTAAATAGAAAAAGTTATATTGTTATTGCAAAGTACTGCATACATCAGAGAAACCCTATAGCGTGCACATAATTAAAATATTAAACTCAATCAAATATAATGAACTCGATAACGTGATTAAATTTTAAAACTATGTTTTAACAGGTTGAGCGTAGGATCTTTGATGTGGATGGGATGGGGCCTGATAATGTGCCAATAATGGTTAGGGGTAAGAATATATTTTAACAGGTTGTGCATAGGGTCTTTAATGTGGAATGGATGGGGCCCGAGAACGCGTCAATGGCCGTCGATAGAAGCTGAGATAAAATGGACCAGGGTCATTATGAGTGTGCTTTATTCGAGGAAATGTGTTACTTGGCTACTCCATATCATTAAAATAAACATTTTAAGTCCAACTGCAGACGAGATAAATAAATCTTTGATGGTTACATTTAAAGCTATGGTTATCCTCTACAACAGTTACCAATGGCTAAGTTTCAATACCAGGTAAATAGACTGTATATGGCTAATGCATTGCATGATTTAACTGTGATCAATCCACTAAGATAGAGTTTAGGGAGCAGTTTAAGAGTAAATCAGAAAATTTTAAGCATTTTGATGTTAGCTTAACTAAACAAAAACCACTTTCTAACTTACCCGCTATAACAGTAACGGCGACCCGTTCAAGTAAGAAAAGCTGGTACTTTTTTCATTTTTTCATTATGTATGATTACGATCGTGGTAAAATGAAAAAATGAAAAAAATGTATGATTACGATCGTGGTAAAAAATGTATGATTACGATCGTGGTAAAATGAAAAAATGAAAAAATGTATGATTTCCTCTACAACAGTTACCAATGAAAAAATGTATGATTACGATCGTGGTAAAATGAAAAAATGTATGATTACGATTGTTTATGTTTGGATGCCAAAATATGGTATGAAAAAAGTGTATAGATATTTGAATTATGTAGTGGAAAAGAGATGGGCCCACGGAATTGATTTCATAGACACTAAATTGATGGGTAATGAGTCTATGGCTATGATATACTCATTTCATTCTTGGGCCCACTAAACAAACATATTTAATCACTATGAAACCCATAACCTCATTCCCATATACGCATACCAAACACACCCTCAATCTTTCGGGTGAAATTTTTAGGCGGGAATGAGTAATTTTTATATTTATAACCTTCTTTTCCTTTGTTTGAAGTTTGTTATAACACTTCATCCCATATCATATTTAGATTGTTTTATTGAAACCATATGTACATTTTTTAAATCTAAAATATGACGTTCTTCGGCCTCCTTAAGAATTCAACGTGACAACGGTCAACAGGAATACTAACGTATCAAAACTTAAAGAGCTTTTTCTCCCTTAAAGAATAGTTATGTTATATGTAGATTTACAAGAAAAGATAGTTTTATAATATTTTAAAATGTTTAAATGCACAACAACTTTTGTTGGTGAAGATTTATTGTCATGCTTTTGTAAAAGCTAATAAAACCTTTGACAGGTTAGTATATATATGTAGTCACTCTTGCTTAAACATATATTATCCATTATCCAAAACATACATTTATTGGGATGTTTTTTTAAAACGGGTCCTACCCGACCCCCTCCTCTCACTTTTTTTAACCCGGTAAAACAATCATCTCTTCCACTTACAACACACTCTCACTCACAACACACACTCGATTCATCTCTCTCTCAAATTGGTAACAACACGTAGCATCATACGTGTCTCTCCCACCTCTCCTTTCTCCACTCTCTCTTGAATCCCACTATCAGTAAATCATGCATATCCATCTCCTACATCTCTCTCTCTCTCTCTCTCTCTCTCTCTCTCTCTCTCTCTCTCCCTCTCTCTCTCTCCTCCGTCTCGCTCCCTCTCCTCTCTACTACGCTCTCTTACTTCCTTCTCTCTCACATCGATAGATAGATATCTCTGTGTTTCATTTCGTTCTATAGTCCTCGCTCGTCATCTCTCCTATCTCTCTTTTATTCTATCTCTCTCTCTCTATGCAACAACGCACGGGACATAAACTCATATAAGGAAAAAAAAAACAAATTATTAAACATGATACCGAAAAATAAACCCGCACTATTAAATATGAGACCGAAAAAATAAACTCGCACAAAAAAAAATATAACCAAAGAAGAAAACATTTAAACATGAGGCCCAACACATAAGGTCATATAAAAAAAAACTATCAAACATGAGACCGAAAAAATAAACCCGCACAAAATTAAAATAATAATAATAATAATAACAATGACTCGCATCAACGCGCGAAAAATTAACGTCCCGCAGCAACGCGCGGGTAATCGTGCTTGTATATACTATGTTTAGGTTAAAACTACGTCGTTTTGACGTAGTTGCTACAGTAACCGGTCCATCTGTAACACCCCCAAAATCTTGTCGCAGCGGAATGGTAACAATTGGGTGCTACTTCAGGGCACAAAACACAATGTCACAGAAAACGATCTCAAAAGAGACGTTTTATAAAATGTCACATTTAATTTAGTAAAATGTCACGTTTTATAAAATGTCACATTCAATTTAGTAAAAATGGTAACAATTGGGGGCTACTTCAGGGCACAAAACACAATGTCACGGAAAACGATCTTAAAAGAGACGTTTTATAAAATGTCACATTCAATTTAGTAAAAATGTCAGAGTTACACAGGTTCCATTTATAATGTATTAGAAAACATTGTCAAAACATTTGTCAAATAGTACTCAAGTTATTAAGCCTTCAAAAATATATATATCCGCGCGACTCGAATGCTCCCAATGCTCCACTAGCAAAATAGTAACCTGAAAATACATGCTAAAACGTCAACAATAATGTTGGTGAATTCATAGGTTTAAGTAAAAAGCGGTATTGAAATAATTTAAGAAATATTTCAGAAGAAAAGTAGCGTTACAACATTTAAAAGTGTTATTTCCGAAATCCAAGTAGTGATTCAGTAAATCAAGAAGTATTTAAAAGTGGACCACAAGATCGAAGTAATGGTGGACTAAGTACATATTCCGAAGTCCAAAACAAGTAATGTAGACAAGAGAAACACATTCATCAAGTCTAAGTATATAACAGGTATTATTGCACTAAGCTCATGACCCCGAAGCCTTAACTGTTTTTGCCCCAAGTGGGTAGGGTGTCTGCCAAAACAACCTACAAGTTATTCTCAATGTTAAATGCACCATGGTCAACTTGTGACCAGAAATTCAAGGTGGGGATTGTTAGTCCCGATAGATCTATCCACAACACTAGCGCTCACAATAGTAGTAATTGACGGTTCATGATATGGTAGGGACTTAGATGGCATTGTGGTAACTTATGCAATAATAAGCAGGTAATAATCTGGATAGCATATAGTTTAAAACAAAACACTTGTGTCCGTAGTAAAACAAGCATGTAATTCCACCCCGTAGAGTTTATAAAACAAGGAGATAGAAATGGGGGCTATGAACTCACAAAGTATTGAAAGGTAATTGTACTGTAGTAAAATATACAAGTTTGTAAACGAGCATGTATTCCCCTCGCGGGTTTATAAAACATTGAAAAGATTGAAATGCGAGACTATGAACTCATCTGTCCTTAAAAAGTAATCTACATTGTTTATAAGATAAACGCAGTATGTAAAGGGTTTTGTAAAACAAAAAAGCATGTATCCACTCTGCGGGTTTAGTAAGCATGTAAATAAGTAAAGCGTTGAGGTATAAATCTCACAATATCGGTTTTAAGTCTTGTGTATATTTAAAAAACAATTGTGATGTTCCCCTCGCGGGTTTATAAAGATGTAAATAAGTAAAAAGCGAGGCTATGCATCTCACTTAGAAGTGAAGGATGAAATTATCAGGTTAAATGGCAGAAAATGTATCACGGAAATATTGAAACGCAACTAAGTAATATGTGGGTCGTCATAGAGTACCACGTAATTAACTTAATAACATTGAATATAATCTTATAGTTGTTATATCGTACTATCGTTCGGGCTATCATAATTAAAGAGGTCATGACATGACGTACGAGGAGCTAGGATACTTTAAATCGTAAATCCAACAACTCGTCAATACGCCATCCGAAGAGGCCTCATTATGAAATTCCCTAGTAATATAGCACTTTGGAATCTATAAAATAAATATTTCTATATAGCTACATCACCATCTATTTGCGTTTGTGAAAACATGTTCAAATTGTATTTGATAATTAAATACCATGTATTTATCTCCGTATAATCGTTAAATGGTTTAATCGCCTTTGTACATATATTATAAAGTCTAAATTACTTATAAATATTATTCAATGATTCCTAGTTTTGCAAAAAAGTTTTATTAAAAAATGAACCAACACATTCCCTCAGGATTGTGCACAGTTAGAAAATAGTGTGTAACTTTCTCGTTTTAAACCCGTTGTGTACGTTTCCTTCGTTCACGCTTTCGTATTTGAAAGATGTATCAAATAATCGTATTTTTAAAAAGTTAAAATCTGCTGATGAATAGTACTTTTACTATTCATGAATAGTAATAATTTATATAAATTTAATTTAGCCTAATCGTATAAATAGTTCATACCTTATTCGTTTTTAACTCCGACTTTAGTGATCTTTCGACACGTTCTTGTAATTGAAAGTTTTATCATATTATTGATGTTTATAAAGTATAAGTTTCTGTGATGAATAGTACTTTTTATAAAAATTGTTTTATAAAAGTATTAACTATCGTAAACTTGTAAATAGCGTATCTTCTTCGTTATTAATCGGTTTTTCGAGTTCTTTATGACCCCTCGATCCTTGTGACATGTTAGTATTTAAAAAATCATAAAACCTATTATGTAAATTTTGAATTACCAAACAGCCCTTAGATATTTTTTCAGATGTGTTTAAAACTTGATTTTTTAGACTTTTAGCTTTACCACTTTGTTTACAAAAACCATTAGAATCTTAATATCTTATTGTCTTACATATATAGCTCATTAGGTCATATTTTGTTCTAAGCATTTCGAGATAACACGTGTTCTAATCTCACCTTTTAATCAAAACCATTAAGAAACATTAAATGGTGTGATTTAGCTACATCAAAATATATGATAACACATAAATCATAAGTATGAATAACTTAAAGGGAGTCTAGTTACCCTTGATGATATGTAGGTATGATGTCCAAACCAAATCCAAAACCCTTGGTTAGATCAATATCACAAGCTTGCACCAATGGAAACCCTAGATTAGGTTTGAAACCATAATCTTCCAATCTTTGCTCCAATACTTGCAAATGGTTAACCAATGCTTGTAAACACTTTAGTGTGTCTTAGGATTGAAGTGTATAGGCTTGTATAGATTGTAGAAAAATTTTGTATGATTTGTTTAGGTGGCTTAATTGAGCCGTGGCATGTATAGAGAGAAATGGGAGAGATTTTTGTGTTTTACACCTTAGGAATGTGTTTTGGGATATTTTTCTTATTTTTAAAAAGCCTTTATATAGGGCTTAACTAAGGTTAAGAAACTCTAGTTAAGTTAACTAGGGTTAAGTTAAAGGAAAATATCTAAAAGATATTTTAGATAAATATCTAAAGAAATATCTAGAAAAATATCTAATAAAATATCTAGAAAAATATCTTAAAAAAATATGAAAAGTTATAAATTATCTTCGTAATATTTATTTAACACTTGTTTGACGAAAACTTTAATTCGTTTGGTGTCCGTTTACGTTAAATGTTGATTTTTAGTTTACGCGATTTAATTATATGATAAGAATTAAAAGTAAACGAGTACGAAACTAAAATAAAATAAATGGTGAAATTATGACGAAATAAATAGCGTCATAAAATGACCTGAAAATACGGAATGTTACAATCTCCACCACTAAAGCCAATAAGTAACAAGTTAATAAAGGTAAATATGGGTTTATATGATAAGGCTTAGGGTTGATCATTCTTCAATCTTTCACCAGAAGTACCACTCCAACAAGGCAGCTGAAGTACACATACATGGCCGTAATGATAGAATAGACATGTGTGTTCAATCACATCCTCATTCGAATTTAACCAACGGTTAGGATGAAGAATGATATAGGGTAGGGACCTTCTAACTTTCATCAAAAGTCATAAACCAACGAGATAGTTGAGACATGCATACATGGTTGTAACGACGGAATAGACATGCACGCTCGTACACATCCTCATTCTCGTAAAACCAGCGGCTAGTCATTAGGAAAGAGAAGTAAATTGTTGTTAAATAAAAATTATGAAACAAATAGATTAAGTCTAAAATACAAGTTGCTAGACACTTTTTCCCGACCGTTACCATGATAAAGACACGACTATTTACAACGTCTTGATCATAGATAAAAAAACAACAACATAAGTTGGCGTTCTCGTAACGGTCAACTTCCCAATCATCCCATACTTTACATACTTTACAAGGCAAGTGGCGATATCTTCTACTTTATATAATACTTTACATCGTCGATTTGTATCAACGAATAATTGATCCTTCGTGTAA
The DNA here is from genome assembly GCA_026074375.1 of Tanacetum coccineum. NCBI lineage: Eukaryota > Viridiplantae > Streptophyta > Magnoliopsida > Asterales > Asteraceae > Tanacetum > Tanacetum coccineum. The sequence continues at coordinate 6,988 of BQNB010106040.1, read as the reverse complement.
TTCCTTCGGTAGTTGCGAAACGATTATCTTTAAACTTTCCTTCTCTTTTTTATTGCGATTTTTCTAATTTTTTTTTGCATCTAACTATATACGAAACTCGTAGTAGCTTCACCATCTCCACGATCATAATAATTCTGGATAATTCCTTCGGTAATTCTTCATTCTTCGGACGTACCATTAATTGCGTGGTAGTAAAATACATGAGTTTTGGATCTAATATTACATTCTTTGGATGTGAAATTCTTCAACCGTACCAAAATTGACACAAGACTTGGGAAATACATACTTTACACATTAAGCAACTAGCAACTATAAAATAAACTTAATCTAATAGGGTAGGCTAAGGTGTAACGAAATAAACAATTGGTGTACTTCCTAAAGGATTGGCTCTACGGGTTGTTCTAGGGTATCTTACTCTTAAAGTGAGAGTAAACAAAGGGTTTATACGGGGAGTTAACTACCAGTGTAGGTAGTTATGAACCATATGTAAAGGCCTTTTTGGGTATTGTGTAATCTAAAAATTTACATTTAAACAAGTTACACCATCTAAATCCATAGTACTATTCATTGCGGTCTCACGTGATATACCAAGCCAAGTTGAAAGTTACTACATCACCGGCACAACTCTCCTATTTCTATGGGAATTTGGAGTCAAACATTTGGAAAAGGATAAGGTTTTAAAACTCACAATAGCTTAATTTACCGGGGTTATTGTGTGCAGGTTATGTAACATGTAATTTTCACAAAAGTATGCTTGAAATTTTTTTAAATTTGAGCATAATTTAAGCGTTTTAGTTGTGAAAAATTAGGACAAGTATACATTCTAATTCCACCCCCACTTGAATTATACAATGTCCTCGTTGTATAGATAAAACATTAAATACGGGAATTTAAAAAGAATTAGAATGAGAAACTACCCTGATATTTGCTCGGTAGATTCTCCATGTAGATTTATTGAAGCAAGAATTCGTGATTAACAACCGGTCTTGAGGTTTTCAAGACTCATACAACTTCAGATCTATTGATAAGATTTGTAAATTCTCCACAAATATTAGTCGATATTTCTTTCACACGAGGTCCTGTATAATAGGAAAAACGTAGCATTCCTATTTATTGGTATCCTTAATGGTTAATTTAGCTAAGACTAACAAACTAAATACGGGTCAGTCTGATGAATACGCCGTATCATGTGAATGAATACGCTGTATTACCAGAATTGACAATAATGTTTTTAAAGTGCATAAAAAGTAAAGACTGATAACGTGCAGACAATCAATATGTTGTATGGTATGGAGCGGATACGCCGTATTGATGTCGGGGAAGACAGACTCGATAAAATTAAATAACATTCCAGGTTGTCTCCCGGGAAGCACTTTTGTTTATAGCGAAGTCTTTAAGTTAGACTTTTCTTTAGTTTCTTCACCATTCCATCTCATGCACGCTAATGTGCCCGCGTGTGAGCCATTCTTCCATATTCGCATCTCGAATGTAATCGGGTCCTAAGTTCAAGACTCCTTTGTAGAACCCCTTAAGCTTTTGGCACGGATGCGAGATTCCGTTTTTCTTATCTTCATCACTTACCTCAGTAATGGCGGGATCTTGTTACATTGCTCATTAGTGTGGTGTTTAAACCTCGGATGTGATCGCACCATTTGGTAAGTTACACTTTCGTTACCATTGTAAATGGTAATCATTCCTTCGAACCGTCTTGCTTTAATTCCAACTTAATATAAAAATGGTTGGCCAAAAATAACATCACCTATTCCTTTATCATGATAAGCATCCATATCTTCTAAACTGCATACATCCGTCACTATAGAAAAAGGTTCCAAACAAAAATAGGCCACTATTCATTAATGCTCCCTATAACAATTATTCCTTTGTACCACCCTCTTATCTTTCATTACTAGAATTATAAATCTTTTTGGACCATCACATAGACATCGTATAATGGGGAAGAAGTTAACGTTTGTAAATTCAAATCCTATCATGCATGAAAACTTTAAGTTGTAAGCACAATCTATATGGATATTCTTATCATAGTCGCGAAAACTAGGGTAATCATCAATTCCAGTTTAGTCTCATCCCTAGTTCTCAATTCTCTCAATTACTTACCTTCTCAATGTTTGGGCATCAAATCATCACTTTGATTGTCTCTAAGCTTCAAATGGTTATTTGATCATTTAATTCGATGTAATCCTCCATTCAGTAGGGTCTTGATCTATTATTACAAAGTCTCTCCCATAGCTGAGCTTCTAAATCAGCTCCATTCTTTCTCTGTAACTTAGCATGTAGACCCTCTTAATAAACTACTTGCTGGTCAACACTTTTGAAACAGAATCTTTTCTTCCCCTAATACTCAAAGTCAATATTTCGTTTGTAAACATCAAGCTTAGCCGGGCGGTAGACATAAAAATGGTCTTCCGAGGTCAAAAGCACTTTGATTGCTATCTCAGGCCTATCTAGAATTATAAACTCTACTGGGAAAACAAATTTACCAATACCTACTAGCACATTTTCAGCTATTCCTTTTGGATATTTCACTGTCATGTCTGTAATTCAACTGTCAACTTAGTGTGAGCTAATTCGCCTAATCCTAAGTTAAGGTAGGTCGAGAGAGGCATAACACTAATGCTAGCTCCTAAGTCAACAAGTGCTCCATTATCAAAGAAAATTATTAATTAAAGCAAGGATAAAAGTGGAAACTCCATGGGTTCTTTCTCATTCTCGGGGTATGGAATTATTGTTTATGTGAAGCTTAAGAGTAGAAGCTTTCCGATGAATTATTGTCATATGATCCCTCTTTTCTTCATAGCAGTAACGATTCAAACGACTTGGAAATGGAATCGTCGTTTGTCTTGTCTCGTACATGAGTGTATGGTTCTGTCCAGTAGATACGGTGTATTGGGAGGATCCAATACGACATATCGGGTATGAATAAGCTTCAACAGTAGTCGAGATTGACTTGACTTGATCTATCAGGTTCGCTTCAGTAGAGCTAGGTAGACTTCCAAATCCTCTTTCCTGTAGTACCTTGCTCATTTTCCCAATTTGAATCTCTAAAGTTTTAATCGATGCTCCTTGGTTTTGAATGGTAGCATCCGTTAAAGCTCGGATTTCTTTAATCAAATTGGAGTTTTCTTCATGTCTCTTTGTTGATTTACTCATAAACTTGCTCAGGGTATCTTCCATAGATTGCCTTCGTTCTTGGTATGAAGGATTCGCATTGTTCCTTTTGATAGAATCCTGGAGTTGCTGCTCTATATCCTCCTCCTTGAAAAGGTCCACCAAATTGCGTGTAGTAAGCTTGTTCGAGGGTTTTCCCTTCTTCTTTGAGTGGGCAATCTTTGGTGTAATGGGGTCCTTTGCATTGTTCGCATCCAACTTGAGCAACATATACTTTTTCATTCACTTTTTTGATCTCTCTTCCAAGATTATTGAGTTGTGCTTGAATAGCTACCAATCCGTTAGAAGTTTTAGACGCGATTTAATTATATGATAAGAATTAAAAGTAAACGAGTACGAAACTAAAATAAAATAAATAGTGAAATTATGACAAAATAAATAGCGTCATAAAATGACCTGAAAATACAGAATGTTACAAGGATACACATCTCTACCACTAGAGCTAAGGAGTAACAAGTTTATAAAGGTAAATATGGGTTTGTATGATAAGGCTTAGGGTTGATCATTCTTCAATCTTTCACCAGAAGTACCACTCCAACAAGGCAGCTGAAGCACACATACATGGCCGTAACGACGGAATAGACATGTGTGTTCGATCACATCCTCATTCGAATTTAACCAATGGTTAGGATGAAGAATGATATAGGGTAGGGACCTTCTAACTTTCACCAAAATTCGTAAACCAATGAGGCAGCTGAGACATGCATACATGGCCGTAACGACGGAATAGACATGCACACTCGTACACATCCTCATTCGCGTAAAACCAGCGGCTAGTCATTAGGAAAGAGAAGTAAATTGTTGTTAAATAAAAATTACGAAACAAATAGATTAAGTCTAAAATACAAGTTGCTATACACTTTTTCCCGACCGTTACCATGATAAAGACACGACTATTTACAACGTCTTGATCATAGATAAAAAACAACAACTTAAGTTGGCGTTCTCGTAACAATCAACTTCCCAATCATCCCCTACTTTACATACTTTACAAGGCAAGTGGCAATATCTTCCACTTTATACAATACTTTACATCGTCGATTTGTATCAACGAATAATCGATCCTTCGTGTAATTCCTTCGGTAGTTGCGAAACGATTATCTTTAAACTTTCCTTCTCTTTTTTGTTGCGATTTTTCTAATTTTTTCAATTTTTTTGCATCTAACTATATACGAAACTCGTAGTAGTTTCACCATCTTCACGATCATAATAATTCCTTCGGTAATTCTTCATTCTTCGGACGTACCATTAATTGCGTTGGTAGTAAAAATACATGAGTTTTGACTATAATATGCATTCCCATTTGCGATGTGCAAATTCTTCAAATTGTACCAAAATTGACACAAGACTTGGGAAATACATACTTTACACATTAAGCAACTAGCAACTGTAAAATAAACTTAATCTAACAGGGTAGGCTAAGGTGTAACGAAATAAACAATTGGTGTATTTCCTAAAGGATTGGCTCTACGGGTTGTTCTAGGGGTATCTTACTCTTAAAGTGAGAGTAAACAAAGGGTTTATACGGGGGTTAACTAACCAGTGTAGTTAGTTAATAAACAATATGTAAAGGCGTTTTGGGTGTAATCCTAAAATTTACCAATTTAAACAAGTTACACAATCTAAATCCATAGTACTCATCATTGCGGTCTCAAGTGATATACCAAGCCAAGTTCTAAAGTCTACTACATCACTGGCACACTCATATTTTATGGAATTTGGGTAAACATTTAGAAACGGATAAGGTTAAATCCTTACAATATCTGATAAGGGTTATTGTGTGCAGGTTATGTAACATGTAACAAAAGCATTTTAGTTGTGAAAAATTAGGACAAGTATACATTCTAATTCTCATCCCCCCACTTGAATTATACAATGTCCTCGTTGTATATATAAAACATTAAAAACTAGAATTAAAAAGAATTAGAATGAGAAACTCCCCTGATATTTGCTTGGTAGATTCTCCATGTAGATTTATTGAGCAAGAATTCGTGTTGAACAACCGTCTTGAGGTTTCAAGACTCCAACACTTCAAGATCTCCAGATTTGTAAATTCTCCACCAATATTCGTCGATATTTCTTTCACGAGGTCCTGTGTAAAATAAGAAAAACGTGCATTCCTATCTTGGTACCTACGGTTAATTTAAACTAAACTAAACAAACTAAATACGAGTCAGTCTGGTGAATATGCCGTATCATGTGCATGAATACGCCGTATTGCCATAAATAACAATAATGTTTTTAAAGTGCATAAAAAATAAAGACTGGTAACGTCTAAACAATCAATACGCCGTATGGTATGGAGCGGATACGCCGTATTGATGTCTGGGAAGACAGACTCAATAAAAATAAATAACTATCCGGGTTGTCTCCTGGGAAGCACTTTTGTTTACAGCAAAGTCTTTAAGTTAGACTTTTTTTCAGCTTCCTTTCACCATTCCATCTCATGCACTCTAATGTGCCCGCGTGTGAGCAATTCTTCCGTCTTCGCATCTCGAATGTAATCAGGTCCTAAGTTCAAGACTCCTCTATAGAACCCCTTAAACTTCCGGTATAGATGCGAGATTCCATTCTTCTTATCTTCATCACTTACCTTCAGTAATGGTGGGATCTTGTTACATTGCTCACTAGTGTGGTGTTTAAACCTCGGATGTGATCACACCATTAGGTAAGTTACAATTTCGTTACCATTGTAATTGGTAATTATCCCATCGAACCGTCTTGCTTTAATTCCAACTTAATATAAAAATGGTTCGCCAAAAATAACATCGCCCATTCCTTTATCATGATAAGCATCCATATCTTCTAAAACTACAAAATCCGTCACAACAGAAAAGGTTCCAACAAAAATAGGCACATTCATTAAAGCTCCTATAACATTATTCCCTTTGTACACCATATTATCTTTCATTAGAGTATGGACTACGTTTGATATCTTCTAGAATATTCACCTTCTATATCTTCAATACGATGTATTGGTCTTCACTGGATACGGTGTATTGATCATGTTTCCTTCGTGGTCTTTGGTGAGTGCAGGCACAGATACGCCGTATCTTCCTTGATGGATACGGCGTATTGGTTGTCAGAACAGTAATCTTTAAAATATCTTCGTTTAAGCTCCAGAATGCACGCCTTTTGCTAATATTCACCAAGTACTCCATAATTACTGCAATTCTCAACTACAAACGATTAAGTAGCAATTCTTTGCAACAATTATACAAAATAGGTTAATTACATGGGATAAATGATGCTCTAAAATAAACGTTATTTGATGTCATCATGGATTCATATCTACGATACTTGTACCCACTACTTTGTCTGCTCACTCAAACAGCTATAGAAATTCTCACAATAACAATGCAATAAATGTTAGAAATTACATTTAATGTGAAACCTCAATAAGGCTCAAACAACAATAATAATTCAGTAAGAAGGAGTGTGTTTAGAAAAGGAGTAATATGTGGAAATTGCAATAAAGAAAGGCACACTAAGGATGAACGCTACAAATTGGTTGGCAATCATATTGGTCACCCCCTTTATGGGAAATATAAACCACCAGTTGCACCACAAAGGTTTAATGATCAAGAGAATTCAGCTCACAAGTATGTTAACATGATAGTTGCTCAAGGTACTAATGCAGAATCATCAGGCAGTTCTTCTCATGAAAATGAAGCAGCAATGTGTGCCAGGATGGACCAACTGCAAAATCAATTTAATTAGATGATGCTTATGATGTATAACAATAAGGAAGTGATTGGTATGTATCCCTTCAATTTAGTAGGTACACCAAAACTGATAGCAA
>BQNB010106039.1:0-23474 GCA_026074375.1 Tanacetum coccineum | reverse complement strand
ATATGGTCACACATATTAACACTTTTGGCCACTCTATGTTTAATTATATGTGACTAAATATACAAAAAAACATGCTTTGCTGGTTGTACATTGTTTACAATCACTAAATTATAACTATTTAGTCACACACAAAACGTGGATATGGATACTAAAGCTTTCTTATGTGTGACTAACTCGAATGCGTGACCGTAGGTGACCTACGGCCGCGCGACCTTTTGTCGCACACGAAACTTTTCGAGTGTGTGACTATATGTATATAGTCACACATTTTTTGTGTGACCAATACCACTTTTTGTACTAGTGAATATATAGTATATCTCGTTAGATAAGAAAAGTAATAGTCTATCTTTCGAGTGTCGTATCTATGGCGAGAGATGAATTGAAATCCATGTAAGTGTTTTGTTTGATGCTTGAATATTGATTATTTTTGTTTTTGGTTATAAACTAAAAATTTAATAAACTATAGAAAAACTAGATAGCAAATAGCAAGCAATTAAACGAAGAACAATCTATTATAAAAAATATGCTTGCTAAGTGTATTACGATCAAATAACAAGCATAAAAGAAAAGCTATTCACTAAGCATAATGATCAAATAAGCAAAATTAAACATTTTATTCTAGCTACACTAATGTATTGAAAAAAATAAAAAATGGAACCGAATTGAAGAGCCGCAAATAAACGAATACTACCTAATTTATTTAGCTAAAGCAAATATTCAAATTCGGTCTAGCTAAATAAACCCTTAAACTCCTCGCCTTATGAGATGACCGATACCAAAATCACAAAATGCAAATAATAAAATGTTAACAGTGAACAAAGTTTACAAATGTAAACCTACAATGTGCTACTTATATACTACAAGAATCCAACATTGAGGTCCAATTCGGATTAAAACAAACGAGGCCCAAAAAGAAACTAAACGAGGCCTAACTACAACCCTTATGAGAATTCATAGGCCCAGTCAATTTGCAAATGATCCCAGAAGATAGTTTCAATCAAAACACAAGCTTAATTTCAACTTAATAAGCACTAAAAAAACTATCTCTAATAATCTAAGACTTAATAAGCTAAACTGAATAAGAAATGCAACTACAAACCACACGAAACACTTAACTGAATAAGCACTTGATAATTTCAAAGTCGAATAAGCACATGTAATTCAAAAAGCGAGATTAAAACCAAATAAATGCTATATAAGCAATTGAGAATAAGCAACTAGCATTAGCCTTTCGAAACAAGCTCTTCTAATAACGAAATAAGCACTAGAACAAGTAAAACTCAAAACACAATAATAAGCTAATACAAATTTATGCTAACACGATATCTAAAAACTAAAACCACCTAATAAGCTAACAAGGACAACGAAATAAGCATGAATAAGCAACTAGATCAGAACTTAGAAATCTAAATTAGCTAAAACACTTAATCGACTTAAATCTTCAACACGAATAAGCAAACAAGCGAACGAAAATTTGATTCATCCCATATAAGCTCATATGAACTCGAATAAGCTATTAAAAAGCTTATTATATCAGATAATAAGAGCTTCTAATAACACTAAAACAATTTAAGAATAAAAATAAGCTAGAACCAAGCTTATTTGAGCTTATTAAATTGAAAATCTTTGAAAACTAGTAAGATTAGATCGGATAAGCTTTAGAAAGCTTATAGGAGATTATCTTAAGGCTTTTAAAGAGTTTTGGAACTAATAAGCTGGGAAATAAGCTCACGAGAAAAACTTATTTGATAAGCATACACACGAAGTAAGGAAGCAAGCAAATAAGCAAAAAAAAAATAATAAGCGAACCAGGATTTCTATTAAGCTCACACCATCTTTGATACAATCTTTCGATAAGCTGAACATTCAAACGAGATACAATAAGAAGAAATTCGAAATAAGCTAAAATTTAAACATTGATAAACTAAAACTAAGAAAAATAAACTAAAACTAAAATTTTCCTAATTGAAGTAAAATGAAGGGAGGAGTGCGTTGTTTTATAGGGTGAGAATGGGTATTTTTGTAACTTTAAACCAATAATTAGATAATCAATTGGCCAATCATTGGCATTGTTTTCGTTGCATACGGACCAGGTACGAGGTACGGGAAAACAAACCGTTGGAAGAGTGACACGCGTCCTTTTTATCTGCTTCATTTCAATGCAAGAATTCTCCTTCGTTGGATTCTTTTGAAATGAATTTGTAATGCAATTCTAAACAACACTTTTACCCTTCCACGTGTAAAAATTCTATTCGCCCCCATTTCTTTGAGTGCGCCATCATGTGAGCAGTGGGAATTAATTTTCATCGCACATGACGTGACGTCAGATGATGTCACCCTTCCATTTTATTACAGATTTTCATTTCATGCATTGGGCTTTATTTGGGCTTTTGACTTTTCTTGTGGGCTTAGTTAACTATAAGGTGGCCTGACCCATTTAAATGGGTAACAGGCTGGCCTAATATGATCCGAGGGCACCGTTAGACTCGTAATCTCATGCTCTTTTTTAGTGGCATGCTTAGGGAATTTTCACGACTTTATCTTGATTTTGCATAATAAGCACTCTTGATCAAGACGAACTCGAAAATACTCGTTTTTTTACTTTGTTTTCAATCCATAGTACATGCAAGACATAAAAATACCAAACAACCATATTTGTAATATAATTAAGCATATTTTAGCATTTTTAGTCTGATTAATAGTGTTTTACGGGGTAAAAAGGATGTGTGTTTTAGCACACATCAAACTCCCCCACACTAAGCCATTGCTGGTCCCACACGCAATGTTAATAGAACAAACCCGGAAATAAATAATTTTATCCCCCTTTAACTTATGACCCCTCACAATCAAACAAGAACAGAAAATATCCATTAAGAAGGTTCAAAAATTATTTAATTCGCAAGCACCCTCGTTTTAACCACTTATTCAATAAAAGATAAAAAGCTAAGATAATTTTTTTTATTAAATTCATTTAAGAGGCATAAAGAACGGGAGTTCATCATCCTTGAATTTTCACAATCCCCAAACTATGCTTAAAACGAAATCACAGCCAAATATAAGATTAGATGCTAACACTACTCATAAATGCTAATTGTGTAAGCGCAGCTACTTTTCGCTCCCTTATTCCTAATTCCTCTAAGGGTTTTATTTTTATTATTATTAATGACAAATAAATTATGTCCTTATTAATATAAAGGTGCCCGGTTTAGACCATAATTAGTTTGAAATCATTTCCTAAAGAGACGATATGGTGAGAATAAGGTCCACATTAAGTTTCTAAATTCGCATGATTTAGGGGTTATCCTTTTTATTTCATCTGAAACAACTCAACTACGAGTCCAGAGACGGAGGCTTTATTTAGATAACCCCGAAGTCAAAATTTGGCTTTATTCTTCTTCTTATTATTATAGCAACAGTATTAAACATTGGTCCTTTAAACAACTGCCACATTGGTATGCGAGCTGACTATGGTCCAGGAGTCTTATTTCGACCTCGGTATTTTCCTCGACCTTTTTGAAGGCTGCAACAGCGGCAGGGAACCGACCAGATGCAACAAACTTATTATTATTATTATTAGCCAAATTTCAAGTCATGTGGTCTTTTAACAACTGCCACATCGGTATGCGAGCCGACCATGGTCCAGGAGTCTATTTCCCCACAACACTGACAAAACCTCGATGTGTACCTTACTTTCACCAGAAGGAATCTCTACGAAGGGATCTAAACTAAGAATCGCAAAAACCAAAGTAACTTTATTTATTTAACAATTATATAACGTTTATTAAGCTGGTGGGAGCAAAAAGCCACAATTAACCTCTATGAGCTCTAAAGAGATCCAACTACTCCACGCTTAGCATCTAACTTATATAAAACTCTATCATATTTTGTTCTTTGCAAAATTTTAAAGTTAAGCAAACGCTTAGTCTAAAAAGCTAAGGGACAAGCTAGAGTGTAAAACTTGGTCAAGTCAAAAGCTACCTAGATTTACGGGCCTAATTATTCGCATATCTAATATTTTTTTAATATATATAAAACAATAAAATTTTAAAATTTTGGTCAAAACAGGGTTGCGCAGGAACACAGACAGGCACAGGTATGATCATATTTCAGCAGAAATCCCCCCCACACTTAGAATAGAACATTGGTCTCAATGTTCAAAAATGTCAGGTTTTACCCCCACACTTAGGAACGAAAAAGGCAAATGCAAAAATTTCCAAGTGTGAAAGGGGAGACAAAAATATATATAAGATCAGGATTGAGGATTTCAAAATAAGCAGAAGATCAAAGACTAGATGATTGGAGGATTGAAAACAAGCACGGGTCTTCACGATCTTAAGGAATCCTGCAAAAGCGGTACCACATACCAAAGAAAGAAGCACGCCCCCACACTTGGGCTATAAAATCACACACTTATTTATTAAGAAAATAGAAAGAAGAAAAGACACGGGTTGCCTCCCGAGAAGTGCTTGTTTTTTATCGAGTCACTAGCTTGACTCATCCCCCGAATTAATTCGTCCATGGGGGACATATGGTACAATATCAGGTGGAATATCTCCAAAGTCTCGAGAATACATAAACAATGACAATTCCGGGATCAAATACTCCATTTACATCAACTAGCAGGAATATAATTAATGAAAGAAATTTGAGGTATTTCTTAGAAAAGACGAGGCCAAAATTGCATGATAAAGAAAATAGTAGCATCGGGCTAAGTATGTAAAAAACACGATGAGAACCAAAAATGCCATAACGAAAATGTAGGAATGTAAGGATTGGTTTAGGCATGGTTGAATCTAAATTTAGCTTTTCATACAGATGTGGGATTTGTACGGTACTTTGTGTACTATTAATTTACACCTCATCTATTATTGTCTCCATTTCAGACTCATCACTCTCCTTGTTCTGAATATCCAAGATAGGATTGTCTGAATTTAAAGTAAATTCAGAATCGAAATCAAATAAAGGATTAGTGATAGTCGTTTTGAAAGTTTCTAAAATCAGATCAAGAGAATCTAAGGGTTTCTTGGATATCCTTAGGATTGGAACAAGGGTATCAACATCCATAGGAGGATTTAATTTGATATCCTCGTCCCCCATTAAAAAGGTATCTGATGGTCCCTTAATAAGCGAATCGATCTCTGAGTTCTTTGCTTCTGAAGGATCATCCTTTAATAAGTTTTCAATAATAAAGATATCTCCTTCAGGATCAAAGATTTAATTATTAAGCTCATGAGGAGGTGGGAGATCTTTAGTAGAATCAAGATTTAATAAACTTTCAAGAAGGCAGATATCTCCCTCCGGATCGAATATATCATCATCGACTTCCGGTGAAGTCGAATCATGATGATGAAGAAGTGTGTCGGTCTCCTGCAAGATAGAATCACTATCCCCGGTGGGAGTGAGAGAAGGAGAGAGAGACGCGACCATAGGGTCAGAAAAAAGAATTGGGACTGCCACTCAAATGGTGAATCAAATTCTGATCTTTAATCATCTCAGAAGGTTCATCATCATCACTTTCATCGGAGTCTGAATAGTAAAAGGTGTTAGGATGACCTGGTCCTGGATTATGTTGAACACTTTGAATTGTGTATCTAGTTTGCTTACCAAGGACCTCAACTCGTTCCCTCGAAGCGAAAGTAGTCTCAAAATAATGAGCACTCATATCAGTGGTAGTGTTATAATATAATTCGGCGTCCCACTGAAAATGATGTTGTGTCATATTCTCGATTAAATTATATGTTTCTTGAGGAGTCTTCCGTATGAAATTACCGCCGACAGCCACCATAAGTCTTTCTTGGTCAATCATTGTAATTCCATAGTAAAAAGTTAGGATTTGATAAGAAGCAAAATTTTATGGTCGTGACATTTTCGCAAATAAGATTTAAATCTTTCCTAAGCTTCAAATACTGATTCGGTAGGCAATTGCCGGAAATTAAAAATTTCTTTCCTAAGCTGCAACGCTCTAGAATATGGGTTGTATTTTGAAAGAAACTTGAAGACCATCTCTTCCCAAGTATGAATAGAATGAGTTTTAAGAGTATAAAACCATGATTCAGCTTCGTGGGTTAAAGAGAATGGAAAAAGATTTAGATTGATGATGTCTTGAGAAATTCCTTTTTGCTTGATGAATTGGGTGATAGACAAGTGCTTGTTTAAATGTTCGTTAGTATCCTCATCTCGAAATCCATGAAATTGGCAATTCTGCCGAAGCAGATGAACCATATGAGTTTTCAATACAAAATCGGTTCCTGGAACGGTTGTCGGAACGATCGGTCCTCCTGTACCGATGAGTGACGGTCGATAAAAATCCTCCATGGTCCGAGGATCATGGGAATAAGAGGAAAAAAAGAACATCGTGAAGAATTAAACAATATAAGAAGAGAAAGAGATAAGAATTAAACGCTTGAGAGGATAACGAAGATTTTTTTATTTTTTATTTTATTTTTATTTATATATATATAATATTTTTTGGATTTTTATTTTTTTCCTTTATTTTTATCGTCTTAGAGCTATGGTTGACTAGTACCCTGACTTTAAGTAATAGAAATAAAAAAAAAAACATGTTCGTGAGTATCCTCAATTCAAGAAAGATGCTGTCTGTTTAAAAAAAAAAAAAAAAAGTTCGTTCGATTCAATCCTCCTCATCCTATACTCGCAGAAATAAAATTTCACTCTTGGAAAATTAATTATTTTTATTATTTGGGGAAGAGCAATTCCCTTAGTCTTTCTCAATTTTCTATTCTTCTTCTGCCGAAGTCAGAATGAAAACCATAATTAGTTTATCAATCCTCAATTACAAAATCTGGAATAGTTCCTCCCACCCTTTCCCACTTGGCAAAAACGGTTGTGTAGTGTGTGAGTGGTGTATCGTTCGGAAGACGATCGGATTCGGCTCCCCACCCGTCTGTAAAAAAAACCGAAGCAGACGTGACGAAAGGCTCGCCACGTCCCCCCGCCTCCCAATCCTCACAACCAACACCCTGGACCTCCAGGATCAAGCGCATAAGATGAAAAAAACAAAAAAAATACACAAGAAACATCGATAGAAGAATTAACCACTATACGAAAGAGAAAGATAGAAAAAAAATAAAACGCATTACAAGGAGAAGCCAAACGACAATATTTTTTATTATTTTAATTAATATCTTGAAAATTCTTAACTATACAATTTATTATATTAATTAAATATATATAATAATTGATTAATATTAGTATTTTTTTTATATATTATTTTTTTTTTTATAATTAAAAGTCAAAAACCACCCCACCCAATGCCCCCCACAAAAAAAAAAAAAAAAAACAATTTCAAAAAAAAAAAAAAAAAAAAAAAAAAAAATTTTGTAAAAATAAACAAAACCACCCCCCCCCCCCCACCACCCCATCCCCACAAAAATAACAAAAACCCCAACCCCGACCCACCCCAAAAACAAACACCCCTCCCCACCCCACCCGCACTCCCCCTCCCCACAAAAATTCCAAACAACCACAAAAAAAAAACACAAACCTACCCACCCCCCTTCCCCACACCCCAAAAAACCACACCACCCCCACCAGCGACCGTAACAACCCCCCCAACGTCCCTTACAAAGTATTATCCACAAAAGCCCAAAAGACAAGCGAAAAAGTATCAACCCCAACGGCACAAACTTCACCCCCCCCTGTAGATTCGTACAGACCAAAAACCTCTCCCTCCTCTCTCCCAACTCCCTCTCCTCCCCCCCCCTCCACCCAGCACTCTCTCCGATCTCCCTCTCTCCACCACCTCTCCCCGCAACGGCGCCATTTAATAATCGTCAAACGCGTGTCGTAATAATATAAAGTTTAGCCGGTTAGATAAGAAAAGTAATAGTCTATCTTCCGAGTGTCGTATCCATGGCGAGAGATGAATTAAAATCCGTGTAAGTGTTTTGTTTGATGCTTGAATATCGATTATTATTGTTTTTGGTTTTAAACTAAAAATTAAAAAAACTATAGAAAAACTAGATAGCAAATAGCAAGAAATTAAACGAAGAACGATCTATTATAAAAGATAATGCTATGCCTAAGTGTAATATAAGATCAAAATAACAACATAAAAGAAAAGCTATTCACTACGCAATATGATGCAAATAAGCACAATTAAAACATTTTATTCTAGCTACAACTAATGTATTGAAAAAAATTAGAAAATAGAACCGGTTAAGACCCGCAAATAACGAATACCACCCCCGATTTATTTTAGCTAAAGCAATACTTCAAATTCGATCTAGCTAAATAAACCCTTAAGCTCCTGGCCTCATGAGATGACCGGTACCAAATTACAAATGCAATATAAAATGTTAAACAGTGAACAAAGTGTACAAATTAAACGCTACAATCTGCTACTTAATACTACATACACGAAATCCAACATTGAGGTCCAATCCAGATTAAAACAAACGAGCTAACAAAGAACACTAAAAAACGAAGGCCCAACTATACAACCCTTTGAGAATTCGAGGCCCATTCAATTTGCAAATGGATTTCCAGAATATAGTGTTTCAATCAAAACACAAGCTTAATTTCAACTTATTAAGCACTAAAAAAACTATCTCCAATAATCTAAGATTTAATAAGCTAAACTGAATAAGCAAAGTAACTACAAACCACATGAAACACTTAACCGAATAAGCACTTGATAATTTCAAAGTCGTATAAGCACATGTAATTCAAAAAGCGAGATTAAAACCAAATAAATGCTAAATAAGCAATTGAGAATAACCAACTAGCATTAGCCTTTCGAAATAAGCTCTTCTAATAACAAAATAAGCACTAGAACAAGTAAAAATCAAAACACGATAATAAGCTAATACAAATTCATGCTAACAAGATATTTAAAAACTAAAACCACCTAATAAGCTAACAAGGTCAACGATATAAGCATGAATAAGCAACTAGATCAAAACTTAGAAATCTAAATTAGCTAAAACACTTAATCGAATTAAATCTTCAACACGAATAAGCAAACAAGCGAACAAAAATTTGATTCATCCCATATAAGCTCATATGAACTCGAATAAGCTATTAAGAAGCTTATTATATAAGATAATAAGAGCTTCTAATAACACTAAAACAATTTAAGAACAAAAATAAGCTAGAACCAAGCTTATTTGGAGCTATTAAAATCGAAAATCTTTGAAAACCTAATAATATTGGATCGGATAAGCTTAGTAAAGCTTATTGGATTTCACACAATTTCATTTTCTCTCATATTAACATGAAGGCTTTTAAAACAAAAAAAAGCAGTTTTGGAAAACTAATAATCTGGAAAAAATAAGCTCAACGAGAAAAACTAAACTTATTCGATTACGAAAGCATACACAACGAGGAAAGGAAACAAACAAATAAGCAAAAAAAAAATTAGAGCGAAACCAGAATATTCTATTAAGGCTCACAGTACCCCTCTTTTGTATACAATACTTAGATAAGATGAACATTCAAAAAACAGAGAATACAATAAGAAAGAAATTTTCAAAAATGAGGCCTAAAATTTAACAAACATCTGAATATAAGCTAAAACAAAGAAAAATAAACTTAAAACACTAAATTTTTTTTTATACTAATTGAAGTAAAATGAAGGGTGAGTAAGGTCGTGCGATGTAATAAAAACTATAAAAGAGTAAGAAGGGTAATTTTTTGGTAACATTAAAAAAAAAGAAACCAATCAAATAGGATAATCAATTGGCCAATCATTGACCAATTTGATTATTCTCGATATGCCTAAATGTCACCAACTTTCTACTGACCGATGAACCTAAAACCACCACCCCCCCCCGTATCGCCGACTGTATGCTCCCCCGACCCGACCTATAACACTGCAACCATAGACCACCCAAACCAGCACCGAATACCTCCAAAACACCTCATCTCCATGTACCCACCTTCACCCTTCGTTGGATTCTATTTGGAAATCAAATTGAACAATAGGCAATTCTACCTAAGCAGCAAACACAATTTTAAAATTTTTTTAATTTTTTAATTTTTAATAACAAATATAACATTTATTTAAAATTAAATATAACCAACACCCCTATACCAAACACGAGACCCCCAAACCACCACCAAACCTAACCGCTCGTTCGCAATATCTATTTCGCCTTTCATAATATTTACCGTCAATTTCCCCGCCCATTATTATTCGCTCTTCTATTACGCGGGAACTTATTTCCGCTCACGCATAATTCTTATACGCAAAAACCTCGCTTCCGCTAAATTCTGCCCTCGCGGTAGATTACCAATTTATTTATTGCGTTATTCCGCGCCCGCCGTCGGTATTATTCGCTCGCATCTTACTTTATTTACTTTATTTTCGCAACTCTCTTTCGCACATTTTCGCCTGTTTTTCATTACTTTCGCATTTCGATGTTCGCGCTGACCCTAATTTCTTCTATGAGAGTGGTGCGCGTGAGGTGGCGGGGGCCATCAAACGAGAGACAAGAGGGAATTAATTTGCAATCGCACAGCAATATACACGACATGACCGTGTGCCGACAGCTTGACGTCAAACCCTTTGTTCACTTTAAATTTACCTTTACCCACCACTTTTCACTACCCCCTTCCATTTTATCTAACTAACAGACTTTTCATTATTTCATACATGCATTAGGCACTTAATTGGGGCTTTTGACTTTTTAGTTTTCCCCCCTGTGGAGGGGGCTTTTAGTAGTTAAACCAGTAAGGACAATCTAGGCTCTCAGGGAGAGAGGCGCTCTATTTTTGTAATAAAGATCAGGCTTGGGGGTGGGCCCCGACGACCCATTTAAAAATGTTAACGGGCTGGCCCAATAAGACCGACCTGAGGTGGTCCCGAGGGGCACCCGTTAGACTCGGTAATCCTGTGGCTCATTCTAAGTGGCAATGCTAAGAGGACTTTTCATGCCACTATCTTGATTTATTTTTGCATAATAAGCACACTTTGATCAAGACCGAACCAAAACGCCACCTAAAATACCCAATACCAAATAATCAAAAAAATGAACCAAACTTAAATGGAATAAAAATAACCCCTAAACCCGTTTTTTTATTTTTTTTTTATTTATTTTTTTTTATTTTTTATTTTTTGCTTTGTTTCCAAACCATAAAAACCCTGCAAGACATAAAAATAATAAAAACCAAAAAAACAAAACCCATATTTGGCCATATAATTAAACATATTTTGTTGGCATTTTTTTAGTTTAGAGTTTTTTAGTCCAATTAATTAGTGTTTTTATAAAATAACACGAGGTAAAAAGGAGTGTCTTGTTTATAGGCACAATACAAAAAAAAAAACATCAGTACCTTTGGAATAAAGGTCTTACTTATAAGGGATTATCCCAGGAATTTGACGGTTCCGTAAGGAAGTCTGTCCACCGACCATCTCTTAAGCGGGCTCGGCTGGCTTGGCATCCATTTTAGAAGATAAATGAGTGGAGGACGGCGCAGATGGCATGACAAAAAGAAAAAGCGGATCATGATGATACTCTCTCGCAGGAATGTTAAAATAGAGCCTGACAATATATAAAACTAAAAACTATCGCTCCACAATGCCATTGGGCGGAACCATTGTTCTTGATTCTTCTTCTTACGCGAAAAGGATGTTCTCCTCTACATCTTCTCTTTCCTTCACTCACTCTAGTGTTCTCATCACAACTTAAATTAATTCTCCCCGCATGAATTGGACTTTTTAATTCAATGGTTCACGATTTGCCTTCTTATTTCTGTTTAACCATTGCCCGGTGCCTGGTTTTCCTCAAGTAAAAGTTAGATACTTAATAACTAAAACTACTGCCTCCATAGTGAGGTTATCCGATTTCCCCATCCCCCCTTTCCCCCCTCACAGCCTTTATGAATATGGGACGAAAATGCTTAGTAATAAGAAATCAAATTAAAACTAATTTTAGCTCCCCGGCAGTGGCCCTAAAAACTTGATGCGTAAATTGTTTTAAATAATGTTGGGATTAAAAGACTTCATGATGATCTTGAAGTTCTGTACTACTACCTACTTTTTGACTACTGCTAAGGGTTTTGTGTTAACTACTCTACTTTACTACACTACTGCTAAATTGCTTAAAGCAAGAACTTATGCATACATTAACTCTATAAGGAAATACACTATGCTAAGTAAGTAGTTTAGTACTTGCTAGTAGTAGACTTAGTACTTGTCTACTAGTACTGCTAGTTACTACTGCTAGAGTAAATTACTACTGCTAATGTAACTTAGTACTGCTAGTATATGTTAGTACTGCTAGAGTAAAGTTAGTACTAGTGATGAAGATTGAAGAAAATATTCTAAGTAGTTACTACTGCTTGTACACAGTTAATGCTGCTGGTGTATAAGTTACTACTGCTTGTTTAAAGTTAATCCTGCTAGTACAAAGTTACAACTGCTGAAAGATTAAGACTGCCAAAAGAGTTTCTACTGTCAAGGGATGGATAAAGACTGCTCAGAGAAAAGATAAAGATTGCTTATGTGATATGTATGAGATATTTTTGTAAAAGATATGTATAAGTTATTTGTTTAAAGATCATGATAACTTAGGAAAATATTGTAAGACGATTAGGACTCCTTGGTGTATAAAAGGAGGTTTTAGGGTATAGAGTTCCAAGTACCAAAAATGAGTCATTCATAGAATTGTTATAGCTTCAAGGTTTTGTAACCCTAATACTAGTTAGAGTATTTGTATTAATATATTGAAGCTTTGTTTGTTAATCTGTGTGTTCATTAGAATTACAGTTCTATTGCATATTCTTCTTATTGATCAAAGATTAGATTCTACATAGTCTTTGATATATTTCACAAAGTATCTATCATAGTTGTGTAGGATTTATCTTGCATAACTAAACCTTACACAAGCTAAGGAGTTCAAGATCCATTCAAGTGGGATCAACAAGTGGTATCAAAGCTTGTTGCTTTGAGAAACTTTTCTAAGAAGAGATGGATTAAGACTCAACACATATGGTGGCTGCATTAAAAGTGCCTATGCTCAAACCAAGTGAGTATGAGCTTTGGAGGATGAGGATGGAACAGTACATCCAGATGATTGATTATTCTTTATGGGAAGTCATAGAAAATGGTAATGCACCTCCAGTAACAAAAAATATTAAAGGTGTTGAGACTACAATTGCTTCTGCAACTGCTGAAGAAAATGCACAAAGGAGGTTAGAGTTGAAGGCAAGAAGCACTCTATTGATGGGCATCCCTAATGAACATCAATTGAAGTTTAACTCTATCAAAGATGCCAAGTCATTGTTGTAGGCTATTGAGAAGAGGTTTGGAGGGAATGCTGCTACTAAAAAGACTTAGAGGAATCTTTTAAAGCAGCAATATGAAAATTTTACTGCATCTAGCTTAGAGGTGTTAGATTAAACCTTTGATAGGCTTCAAAAGCTTATCAGTCAGTTGGAGATACATGGTGAAAGTATCTCACAAAAAGATATGAATCAGAAGTTCTTAAGAAGTCTGTCACCAAAATGGAACACACATACCATTGTGTGAAGGAACAAGCCTGCCATAGATACATTAAGCTTGGATGATTGAACTTTACAATAGACCTAAAGATCATGAACTAAAGGTCCAAAGGGACATCAACCAAGCACAAACACATAAAACGTTAGCCTTTTGTGTCCTCAAACAGCACCAGCAGTACAAATGGAGCAGTTAATACTACTCTTGGTGCTACAACTGCTAGCACTTAAGCTACTGATGTTAACTCAACAACAATTAACAACTTGAAGAGAAGTGTCAATCTGTGCGATCTTTTGCATGTCAACCAAACAGTCCCAACATGACATGAGGACTAGCAACAAATTCATACCTAATGATTTAAAAGAGATGGATTTAAGGTGGCAGATGGCTATGCTAACAATGAGGGCAAGAAGATTTGTGAAGAACACTGGTAGGAAGTTTTTTGTGAATGGTACTAAGACCATTAGGTTTGATAAGTCCAAGGTGGAGTGTTACAACTGCCACAAAAGGGGACACTTTGCAAGGGAGTGCAGGGCTCCAAAGAACCAAGAAAATAGGAATATGGAGAACACAAGAAGAGTTGTGCCAGTGGAGACAACTACTTCTAATGCTTTAATCTCATGTGATGGTCTTGGTGATTATAATCAAGCAGAAGAAGGTCCAACTAACTTATGGCTTACTCTTCTACAAGTTCTAACCATTGAGGTTATCTACTGATATCAAACAGTTCAGTCAACTTGTATTATGGAAAATGTTAAAAATTCTAAAAGAAACACATGAACAACTGTTAAAAGATTTATAGGACAACTAAGGATAAAAGCTATACATTATAAAACATATTAGAGTCTGTAAAATCAAAACTTCTAGTTTATAAGAAAAATGAGTCTGTTTATGAGGAAGATACCAAGGTCTTAAAACGTGAGATTCATTTAAGAGAAGTAGCCATTACAGAGCTTAGAAGGAATTTGGAACTGACTCATAAACAAAAAGATGAAATTCAGCTAACAGTAGAAAATTTTGAGAATTCATCTAAAAACTTAAGCAAATTAATAGACTGTCAGATAGTTGATAAGTGCAAAACAGGTTTACGGTATAATGCTATTCCACCTCCCTATACAGGAAACTTTATGCCTCCAAAACCTGATTTGTCATTTTTTGGTCTAGAAGAGTTTGTAAATGAGCCTATAGTTAGTGAGCCTACAGTTAAGAAGACTGTAGTTGAGACTAGCGTAGCTAAGGCTAGTGAAGCAAAGCCTAAAGCAGTAAGGAAGAGTAATGGTGCTCCAATTATTAAGGATTGGGTGTCTGATAGTGAGGAAGAAGATGTGCCTCAGGCTAAGATTGAAAAGAAAACAGTTAAGTCTAGTTTTGCTAAAATTAAGTTTGTTAAATCTAAAGAGCAAGTAAAATCTCCTAAGAAAACTGTTAATCATGTTAATCAAAATAGGCAAAACACTCATACTCCTAGAGGCAATCAAAGAAACTAGAATAATATGATGTCTCAAAGATTAGGAAGAAATTTTGAGATGATTAACAAAGCCTGTTATGTATGTGGAAGTTTTGATCACCTGCAGTATGATTGTAATAACCATCAGAGAATGTTTAATAATAAAAATATGGTAAAACGAGTGTGGAACTATACTCAAAGGGTGAATCACCAAATTTTTTCTAAAATGAATCATCCCAGTCCTAAAAGGAACATGGTTCCAAAAGCAGTATTAATGAGGTCCGGCCTAGTATCACTTACTACTGCTAGACCAGTTAATACTGCTCAACCCAAAACAACAGTGAATAGTGCAAGAAAAATGACAAATATTTTTAATAAAGCACATTCAACTGTTAGAAGGCCCATTAACAATAAAACATCATTTAAAAACAGTAATATTAATCAGAGAGGGTTATACTTTAAGATAAAATTTAATACTTTAGAAACCAAAAGTAGTAGTTAATGCTGCTAAGGCCAAAAGCATTACTTATGTTGTTAAGGAAACCAGGATAAGGCTGTTAAGAGCCGTCAGCTTGCTGGTTTAAAACAAAGAAATAATGTTATAGACCATGTTCAAAGCACAACAGTTCATCAATCACACTAAAGAAGTTTGATTATGTTGATGCACAAGGCAGATCTAAGTCAGTAATGGCTTGGGTCCCCAAAAGAAGTTGATTTTCTTATCTAATATACAAGGCAATGAATCCACAAATGATTTATAGGACAAGGAGTGATTGACAGTAGATGCCTCAAGGCACATGACAGGGAACAGGTACTATCTTCTGACTTGAGAAATTGATGGAGGATATGATGCCTATTTCGGATAGTAATCCCAAATGTAGGGAAAAGTCACAGGTAGAGGTACAATCAAAACTGGTAATTTAGGATTTTGAGAATGTTATTGTGTAAGAGAGTTAATGTTTAACCTCTTTAGTACTCACAAACGTTACAAAAAGAATAGTGTTCTCTTTACTGACACTGAATGTATTGTTTATCTAAACAAACTTAAAGTATAACTGATGAAAGTCATGTTTAAACTTAAAGTGTCTTAGAAAGAACCATATGTAGTAGTGTTGATTTAAAGAATATTGGATTCCAAAGGAGGTCTAACCTTATCTCTTTGCAAAAGCACATCTGATGTGAAACTAAACTTGGCATAGAAGATCATGACATATAGAATTCATAACGCTGATAAACTGGTTTAAGGGAAATCTTGTAAGAGGTTTACCTTTCAAACTTTATTGAAATTCATCAAACCTGTGTTTGCTTGACAAAGGGAAAGCAACATAAAGCTTCTGGTAAGTCCAAAACAGTAAGTTTAATCAGCCAACCTTTACATATGTTGTACATGGATTTGTTTTGTCCAACATTTGTAAAATGCTAAATGAAAAAGATGTATTACCTAGTTGTCACAGATGATTACAGTAGGTTTAGTTGGTTTTTCTTTCTAGCTACTAAAGATTAGACCAATGCAGTTCCTTAAGACCTTTATGACTGGATGTAGGAAAATCAAATATATCCAAATTGTTTAAGGTAATTAGATGTGAAAATGGAATTGAGTTCAAGAATAAGGAGATGAATCAGTTTTGTGAGAGAAAAGGTATTAAGAGAGAATTTAGTGTAGCTAGAACTCCTTAACAAAATAGAGTAGCTGAAAGGAAAAATAGAACACTAATTGAGACTGTTAGGGCAATGCTAGCTGATTCTAAACTACCTACTACTTTTTGGACTGAAGTAGTTAATACTGCTTGCTATGTACAAAATAGGGTATTAGTAACTAAGCCTCATAACAAGACCCCTTATGAACTTTTTCTTGGTAGAAAACTATCTTTATCTTCGATGAGACCGAGTTGGGTTTCCTGTTACAATTCTCATACCGAATAATCACTTAGCACGTTTTAATGGTAAGGCTGATGAAGGATTCTTTGTTGGGTACTCAATCAATAGTAAAGCATTTAGAGTATTCAATAATAGAACTAAGATAGTTGAAGAGAACCTGCATGTTCAGTTTAGTAAGAATACACCTAATATTGTAGGAAGTGGACCAAATTGGCTTTTTGATATTAATGCACTAACAAAGTCAATGAATTATAAGCCAGTTATTGTAGGAAATCAGTCTAATGATAATGCAGGTACACAGCATGTGAATATGCATGTAAACTTCTAGATATGTGACAGTACCTGGTAAAGATTATATTCTGCTACCATCATGGACTGTTGATCCACCATTCTCTCAAAGTTCAAAGAATTCTCCTGATGCTGGATTCAAACCTTCAGGAAATGATGAAAAGAAGGTTACTGAAGAACCAAGAAAAGAAGGTGGTGATTCAAGTAAAGATAGTGAATGTAGTGATCAAGAATAGTAGATAATGGTTAATAACACAAACGACTATTAATGCATGCCTAGCACAGATGAAGTTAATGCAGTTGTGTAAAAACAAGCATTGAATCCCAAAGGATCCAAATATGAATAAATTCGGAAGATATAGTTTATTTATCATATGATGATGCAGATTTTAGAGAGTGCAGATTCTGACACGAACAATATGTGGATAGCATTTATCCAGACAGTCCTATTTTAACTACAAGAGTACCCAAAGATCATCCGATTGAAAAAATTATTAGAACCTATGAATTCAGCACCTCAAAAACAAAAGAATGACAAAGAAATGGAAGAACCATGGTATATTTAGTTCAATTTCAGCAAAGAACAAACATAAAGAACTTTTAAAATTGCTTGTTAGCTTGCTTTTATCACAAGAAGAACCCAAAAAGGTAATGTCATGCATTAACGGATCCAAGCTGGATTAGAGGCTATGCAGGAAAGAGTCTTCAACCAAATCAAGCTACTAAAGAACTTTGGAATTTAGTGATTTACCAATGGAAAAAGGGCTATTGGCACTAAATGGGTCTTCATAAATAATAAAGATGAAAATGTAATTGTGATTAAAAATAAAGCAAGATTGGAGTTGCTCAAATGTGTACACACTAGAAGAAGGGATTTGACTATAATGTAGCCTATTGCCCCTGATTGCAAGAATTGGAAAGCAATTAGGATATTTTTAGTCCTTGCCTCAAATAAAGACTTATGTAGTGTGTACCAATGATGTCATGGAGTGCATTTCCCTTTATGGTAAGATAAAGAGGAATTCCTATGTTTGACAACCACTAAGAATTTGAAGATCCAGACTTCCGTATACAAAGTAGAAAAAGGCACTTTATGGACTGCATCAAGCTCCTAGAGCTTGGTATGAAACCTTGTCAACTTATTTGTTGGACAATAGGTTTCAGAGAGGAAAAATAGACAAAACTTTGTTTATCAGAAGTGTTGATCCCAATGAACAGATCTTGAACTCCTTAGCTTGATGTAAGGTTTAGTATCCTTGGATAAATCCAAAGACACTAAGATTAAAACTTTGAGTGTATGATATAGACTATGCGGAATCTAGTTTATACCACTAAGAAGAATATAACAGTAATGAAGTTTAACACACAGAAATTATAACCAAAACAATAAGCTCCAATATAATAATACAAACACTATCTTTGACAGTGTTAGGGTTTTACAACCTTGAATGCTAAGAAAAAACAAAGAAAGACTGAAATATATTGATCTATGCCTTAGGGGTATAGAATGGTTTCCTTTTTAATACACCAAAGGAAACCCAAATGGCTTACAAAATGCGTATAAAGATAATGAATATCTATTCTTAATAACTCATTCATATCATATAGCAGTACTAACTATAGCAAGAACTAACAACACTAAGTATTAACTAACAATACTAACTATACTGGCAGTACTAACAATGTACTGGCAGCACTAACTATTATAGCTAGCAGTACTAATAACTTAGACTATTTTCTTTAAACTTCAACAGCGGCACAATCTTGAACCATGAGTATTAACTTCCAAGACTAACAGTGGTAACTTCAGAAGCCTTCAATTCCTAACAATCCTCCCCTAAACTTGATATTCACCTTGTTTAATGCATTAAGTTTTTCTCAGTATCAGCATCTTGATCATTAGGAGGATGTATCCAAACACTCTTCTACTTCTAAAGTTGTGATCTTGTAAATCTGAGAAGTTAAAATGCCATCTCAATTTCATAATCAACCTCTATTCTTCTATTTAGCATCCTTGAAAACATTTCTTGAGTTAGAGGATATTTCTTCTCAATCATCATGTGAATAGCAACTCCAGTATTCATCAACTGTATATGAACTTCATATGAGTCAAACAATCTCTAGCTTATCAAGTTGTAGTCCTGTTGATTCTTCCATATTTCATCTTCTTTATTAGGCTCAAATAAGGTCTTCAGATCTCCCCAAAGTAACAAGTCATATCCTTCTGGACTTGTTATCTCATATCTTTCATTTACCAACCTATGTAGATCTATTACATTTTGTATGTCAAAATCATCAAGCATCTCACTGAATATCTTGTAATTCTTGGAACTTCCATATTCTTTGATGATTTGATAATACATCATATTTTCATTTAAAATATGTGTCTTCCAATCAACAATTGGATATTTGGTGGCCAGAGATTCAACATCAATAGCAACATCATCCCTTGGAACTACATCCATACTATCTCTAAGCTCCTCTTTTTTAGCATCATTATCCTCTTCTAGTTTTTGTTTCTTGGAACTTTCTTCTTCAGAATCTGCTCTTGGTCTCTTTTTAGTGCTTTCTGCTTGCTGTTGACTGTCATCATCTATAGGCTTAAAGTCATCAATCCACTTCTTCTCTCTTTCATATAACTTCTGAACTTCTTTAAAGTTCTTGTGCTTTAGTTGTTGATGAGTGTACTTACCCATATGTTTGAGGTAAGTAATCATCTTGTTCCTGCTTTGAGTTCTTGTAGTGGTTTTTTGTTCCTTAATGCCTCTGCGTCTTTCTACTGCCAATGTTTCTTTCTCTTTTCAAGAATTCTACTAACAAACTGGCTCATTACTTCAATTATGTACATCCTCTTGCTCTTAATGTGGTCATCCTTGACAGCCATGATCAACATCTATTCTGGCTTGAATTTCATCCAAACACTTCAACTAAAGAAGCACTATAGCTTCTTCTTGATTTTGTCTTTCTTTTTGTGCTCTGTCCAACTCTGCTAACTCTTCCTCATGTAATCTTTGAGCTAACTCTGCATTACTTTCAATTTGAGCTAACCCTTGATCCTTTGTTTTTACTTTTAATGGTTTCTCAGGTTCTTCTTCAACCAGTACACCTTTACCTTTGTCTTTTGGATCTATAGTTGGAAGAGGTTGAAGTGTTGTAGTTGATCTGTTTAGTCTAGGAGGTTCTTCTTTATCTATAAGAACAACTCCTTTTTCCTTTTCCTTTGCTTTCTCACTTCTCATCTTCACAAGTGTCCGAGCAATAGTGAGATCTTCATCACCAAATATAGTTGTTGTTGTAGGAGGAGTAGATGGAGTAGCAGTACTAACATTCACAGGAACACTGGCAGCACTAACTTCTAGCCTAGCAGTACTAACTTGATCAGCAGTACTATCACCTTTTTCACCACTACCCTTATCTTCCACAATCACTTCTGTATCAGCCCCATCAGTCAGGTTAAGCTCCTCTGTTTTATCATCATTCCTCCTCTGTTTTGTCAGTAGAAGTCTCAACTCTGCCTTTAAACAGTCTTCTCTTTATAGGTTGTGGAGTTCTTACCTTTCTCTTCTTTTCTAGCCTCTTGACCCTCAAGTTTAATCTGGTGATCACTTTGTCTTGAGCAGTCTTTGCTTCCTCTAAGGCAAGAACCCTTTTTGTCAATGAGGTACAGGTTTCCATCAATTCCTGAATTAGTTCCATTCTACCCTCATCACTTCTAGGTGTGTTACCTCCTGAGAGAGGTGAATCATAGGGTGTAGGTGGTACAAAATCCGTCAAATCATCATGATATTCCATACTATCCTCTCCACGTCCAGATGTGTTAACTTCTAAGAGAGGTGGGTTACGAGACATTTTAGATGCAGTCTCAGGCCTAGTCTGAGCATCTGCACCCCCCAATGTGGTATCTTGGCGCCTAGGTCTGTCACCTGAACCAATTTCCTGAGAAAGAGGATCATTAGACATTACCGTAGATTGGGTCTTAAGGATGTTATCACTGTCCTGTGCTGTAACTAAGTTAGCAGCAGTAGTGATAGCCCTTCCACACTAGTCACCCGCCACCCTCCTTATGGATAGCCTCATCTCTTATGGTCTAAAAGGCACACTGGTCTGAGTAACTCAATGACCCTAATTTAAGGCTCTCCTATGTTTTTTGAGTCTTTCTTTGTTTTCTTTGATATGTAATTGAGTAGGGAGTATTTCACAAATGTGAGCTTGCATGCAGTTTGAAAGTTCATAGGAAACTTGTTGGAGGTGTTCATTTGAAGTGATTCAGTTTGATGTTACTGAAACATTTGGTTGTGTGATAGAGGGTGTTGGTTGGGTTCTGAGGGATATAAGCTGAACCTTCACCCTCAGGTGCTTGGTTTTGCACCAACATAGAGTCAAAAAGTGGAGTAACTTGTCCTGAAAAATTTTTCCTTGCCATATTAGAGAAAACCTTTTTACTGTGTGTAGGTGTCTCATAAGTATCATTAAAAGGTTCTGGTAAATCTTTAAGCTGGTTATTTAAAAAGAGTTGTAAAACCTTGGATACAATAAAAATCTCTTTGACCAATTCCTTAAACATTACCATCAAAATTAATTTAGAAAAATTAATTTTTTGACCATTTGCTAACATATAACTGCGAAGCCAAATTAGTTGAAATTCATATCAAAGCAGTTGATTTTGAACTTATACAATGAAGGATGGTATGTATCAGAAATTTCCATTGAGGTGAGAATGAACCTTTTTGAAAATAAGTTTTGTAGATAGCTTTTCATATCCCAACAACTATGGTTTTCCAAAAAAAATTGCCATCATGTTGTTTAGGCGAGAGGCAATACCATCCTGCAATCATTATAGAAGAAGATCACATCTCAACTGATGATTCTGATAATGACCACAGAAGACCTTTTGCCATCTACAATAACATGTATTTGCTTCACCGAAATTGACTATTTTGAAGGTGTAGTATTCCAAAAAACTGTTCAATGTAAAGAAGCAAAAGATAGTAGGGACTTATAGTAGAGCATAATTTGTATTGAACATGTAGATAGGAAGTCCATATCTGATGAAACTTATTGTTCTTCCCTATCTTTTCCAAACAATCAACCATATTATGTTGATCAACAAACTTCAAATCCGCCATATAGTGATTGGTTTATAAGAAGGGTTCTGGGTTTAAGTTCGTTGATGAGAGTATAAGGGTTTGGCAAAGTTAATTGAGATATTATAAAGAGAGCTTAAGGGTGTGATTGGATCGATTGAATAAAGTTGAATCTTTATCTTGAAGTAAAACTTATAAAAGAAAGAAAGATCAAGAATTATCCAAAGATAGGCCCCTATAAGCGAAGTTATTGGCGGAAATATCTCAACGGTTATAATTAATTAATGAAAATCTGTTATGCCTTGAACAGTATTAATGATAACAAGCAGTACTAAATTTGGCTCAGTAGTACTAACTTTTGCCCAGCAGTACTAACTTTTGCCTAGCAGTACTAACTTTTGTAGCGGTATAAACAAAATAGTTACCGGTAGAAACCCAATACTAATCATCAATCACATTACTAAACCCGTGTAAGCAGCACTAACTAAGCCTAGCAGCATCAACTTTTGTATAAAGTTTCATCCAGCAGTATAAAGTAAGCCCAACAGTACTAAGAGATATCTAATAGTATTAACTCTGTCTTCAATAATTATACAACAACATGCCTCTATTCATCACAAACACACTAGAAAAGACTAGATAGGCATGTGAGAATTCATGAGGATCCATATTTATGCATAACCCATGAATAAAAGTTAAGAACTGTTATCCAAACACATTAACCTCCCCTCAAACAATACTTTAGAGATTAAGTAATCCAATGCTAACAGTTAGAAAGTTAAACCTGCTAATATCAAAAGCCTTTGTGAAAAGATCTGCAACATTGTGGTCTGTGTGAATATTTATCACTTGAACTAACTTATTCTCATAACAATCTCTGATGAAATGGTGCCTTATCTCTATGTGCTCGGTTTTAGAGTGAAATACTGGATTTTTCACAATACAAATGGTGCTTTCATTATCAATGTAACTCTTGGTGTTCATGAAATTGAATCCATAGTCAAGCATCTGATTTTAAATCCATAGCACTTGTCCAGAGCAATTAGCAGCAGCAACATACTCTGCTTCAGTAGTAGAATTTGCAACTATAGTCTGCTTCTTACATTGCCATGAAATCAACCTCTTGCCAAGAAATTGGCAACCTCTTGTTGTGGATTTCCTATCAAGGCTAGCTCCAGCATAATCACTATCAGAAGAAGCTTCCAAGTCAAAAGGTGAATCTATAGGATACCAAAGGCCCAATTTAGGTTGACCTTTTAAGTATCTAAAGATCCTCTTCACAGCATGAAGATGTGACATTTTAGGAGTAACTTGG
>BQNB010106038.1:7780-19072 GCA_026074375.1 Tanacetum coccineum | reverse complement strand
TCACTTTTGGTCCAAATTTTCAACACGTTTGGACTGAAAGTGAAACAAAAGTATCACTTTTGGACTAAAACCAAAACGTTTTTGAATTTTGGACCAAAAGTGACAAACGCACCAAACCACAAGGACCAAAAATGTACTTTACTCTTTTTTTAATGTACCAATATGAGTGTTTTTTATCATTTTATTGAACAGGTAGGGAATGAGAGGTTCGAACCTAGAGATTGCCTTTCCATATGGTTTTGTGCACATGGTTTGTCCAAGATGTCATCAAAAATAAACTCTGCATTTAATTGTTATTGAAATATGTATAGTTTGTTTGGGTACGTTTTGCTCATACATCCACTTGCTGCATTTATTCCAAACATTGGTCTTTGACTTTGCAAAAAACAAACAAACTATTAACACCAAAAGAAATAACAAATCACAATGAAGGAAAAAACATAAACATAAGAAAATAGTGCCAAGTGGAAGCAAGTTAAAGGTACATCTCATTTCTACTTTTTAGTTATTGTCCACTTTGAATTATCCTAAAACGATCACCTCTTATTAACAAAAAAACGCTTACCTCTTATAGTAAATTTTTTGTTATGTGTGTGTTATAGGCTAAGAAGGTTAATGGAAATAAAAATGGCACTCCTTCTGAAGACTCAATGTAAGTTGAACCATATGCTACTTCCGAGTTTATTAAAGTTTAGAGGCTTCATAATGCTTTAAATTAGTGACTAACATTTTAACAGAAGTATTCAAATCTTAAAATTTTCCGTTCATAGTTTCGGGTCCCACACATAAGATCCTTAATAGATAAAAGGAGCTTATTAACGGCTAACACAACCCTTTACTTTTGGTCTCAAGTTCATGCTTAAAATATACATTAAAAATGCTAGATTGCTCATTTCTTTTGAATAAATCAGCTTATTCAAACTCAGATAAGCAATCCCAAAATCCTATTTGACACATTACTTATAAAAAAATGAAATAAATATGGCACAGAGTGTTTGGAGTCAACCAAAAAGCAACCCATTTTGACCCGAACCCAACCCATTGTCCGACCCGCCAGTGTATTGGATGGAAAATATGGTACCTAGACAATGTAAAAGCAGCTCCATGATAGATAACCGGCTATGATCATCATCGACCCTTGATATCGTCTGCCCCATTTACATGGGTTGCACCTTGGTCCATGGCAAACCAATTTTAAGCCTCGCAACTAACGTCATTATCATTGCACCTCCCACCGTCACCAGTGTCCCAACTATCTTCCCTATACTATGTATTTTCTTGATGTTCGCCTTCTCCAACCTACCCAGAAAATAGCAAATATTAAATTAATATACAAACTAAAGCTTACATTATCATGAAAAATAAATCTAAAAAAGAATTACCTGCATACCCATGTGATGAGGAATGTCGTGGCAGGGATAATATTGCCCATTGCTACTGCAAACGTAGCAGTTATATACTTCAAGACTGCGCAGAATAAGTTCTGGTCGACAACGGGCCTATTAAAGAAAACATAAAAAATTAATTCTCATAATCATATAAATACATATAAAAGGGTAAAAAGTAATTAGAAATATACTTTAGCAATCCTAGCAACATGATCATGATGAACACGAAGAATGTTAGCTTTGGCCTTCCTTCCCTGTCATTACAACAATATCAGTAATCTATACGTTAAAATAAAGAACAGAAGAGACAAAGAATGGTTTAACATTAGAAAGATACATGACAATGCTTTACAACAATATCATTTTTTTTGGTACTGCTATGTACCGGAATCTCAATGTCACCCTTTTAATTGCAACAATATCATTTATTTGCAATTTGGTACTGCTAGTTTATAATTATTCACGCCATGGTTAAGCGCAACCTAAGTGATAACATTTATATTAGCAATATCAAATTACAAAAAAAATGACATACAAATAAGGCTTTAGTTTTTCAAACAGAGGGCTATACTATTACAGTGTTCAAACTTTTATGCTACCTACAAAAAGTGTATAAATAAACAAATTAATCGTGAAACACAAAGTAAAGTATAAATCATCATGAAACATATATGCGATTAGTACTTGGTTAACATACCTCAACGCCGTTCTACCACTTACACCCGTCACCCTCCGGCCAACATAAACCCGCCCAAATTCACCCTTCCCTAATTTCCTTTCCGTCTTGTAAATAGGCAAACCTCCCACTTTTGCCTTCATAAAATCAATGAATTAAATTATGTTCACAAACTTTGAAAGGGGCACTTAACGGAATATGAAATATGAAGTTCTAATTCTTTTAGTCTCCACTTTCTTCCCTTTTCTGAGGGAAACCCTTGCCCTGTTCCACTTTTATCTCTTAGTATTAAGTAAAGTGGTTGTAGACATCTAGTTAATAAATCCAGACTACCTATCATTCTATCAACATTAACCTTTTATTCAATCTTCCCTAAATCATCTAAAAATATCCTAAAATTCAATTAACAGGAGATTTTGTCACATATTGTACATTATGCAGTAACAAATATTATAAAAGAAAACTCAAAATTAACAAAACCCTCAAATTATGACAAACCCTAATTTCGAACATTTATTTTTATATATGTATAAGAAATAAGATTGAATTTTGTATAAAGAACTTGATACCTTTTTTATGTTTCTGAATTATCTTCAACAAAGCAACACAATGAATGCTTGGACTGATTTGCCATCTTCTTTCTCATAGTGTTACTTGATCATCCTTCAATTAACTAAATAAAATGAGATGAGGAAGATGAATAAGATGGATCTGGAAATTGTGGGTAAACTTTTGGGTGAGAGTTTTGAGGGAAGAACACGTTATGTGTGTGTGTGTGTGTGTGTGTTTTTTGGTGTTTTCTTTTAGGGAAGGACACGTTGAATGATACATGTTTGAGAAACGCATCAAAAAACGGGTCGGGTTGGGTTTTGCATTAACTGCATTTAAGGCTGCCTCGAGAGAATAATCTTGCTTATTAATATAAAGGTATAATTTTGTTCTATTTTTTTAATGCATTTGATTTTTCATAATTGTGTTTGTAGGTTTGTTATAGCATCGATGCATCTCGTCACTATGTGCTTTGGTTCCCCAGACAATATGAATATATTTTCTATGTGACTTTTCTAAATAACTGTCGGCTTCTTCAAGAAATTAGTAATCAACTGGCACCTATTGTATATTAAATGATCACAATTATGAAGTTGGATGTTGTTTCAAGTATGGAAATGTCGACAAACTATTCGATTAAACATTTTTGGTCGTGTTTAAAACTTTGACAATGATAATTTATGTATTTCTGGAATCATAATGTCGATGCTTGACTACATACCATATGTAGTAAGAGAACAAGATGAGTCTTAAGACACTCATTAATTTTTGGGATGTAATGTTAATTTTGTTCTATTTTTTTAATGCATTTGATTTTTCATAATTGTGTTTGTAGGTTTGTTATAGCATCGATGCATCTCGTCACTATGTGCTTTGGTTCCCCAGACAATATGAATATATTTTCTATGTGACTTTTCTAAATAACTGTCAGGCTAGAATATTTTGGCCCCTTCTGTTAAACTATTGAAGCTCAAAACATGGATCAAATACAAAAGTCTTAGGTTTAGTGGCGGAGCTAGAGTGTTTTTCATGGGAGGGCCGAAACGATTAAATTTTAAAATACCAAACGTTTTTTACATGTCGTTAGTTAGCAGTAGCATATTTCAATTTGAGGGTTTCATAGAAACAAGATATTTGAGAATGAGTAGCTGACTTTTGAGAATAAGTAAATAATAATTAGGTTTAAATAGGCTATTTATTTATTGGGCTTTATGTTGTGAGAGTGTGAGGGCCAAACCAAATTATTCATTGTTTAACACATAAAATATAAATATTAATACACTACTAGGCCCAATTCTAGGGGGCCAACACCCTTTTTAGTTCATTTTTAGCTCCGCCCATGCTTAGGTTGTGTTTAGAGAGAGCTTATAGAGGCTTAAGCTTATAAAATAAGCTTTGTTTGTAACATGGGTTTGTCGAAATTTTTATAAGCCATAAGCCCTCATAAACACAAGCCCATCGAAAGAGATTGATGGACGGCTTATAGCTAGTTAAATTACTTAAGGACCCTTTAAAATATAACGTATTATCACGTAAAAGTTAAAAATATATCTATATTTAATTTGATATATTTTTATGCGATTTTACATTAATAAAATTCAGCTCCAACTAATTCGCCAAACAACTATATAAAAATATAATATGTAGCTTTCGACTTAAAATATACTCAACTCAAGTCTCAGCTCTAACTGAAATATGAGCTTCAACCCCTACTTCAACTTATATAACCAAACATACCTTATGTTAGAAGTTAGAGCATTAGGTGTGATGAAGAGATAAAGGGTAAAAGTCGAAAAATACCCACTAACTTTTCAAAATGTCCCGACTTGACCAACGAACTAAATTTCGTCCTTACTAGAAAACGAACTTATTTGTTATGTGTCAATATTACCAAGATGACCGGTTAAATTTTCACGTCATTTATTTGTTTATTTTTATTATACTAACCTCCATAATGACACTACCCACGCCATTAATTTATAGCTATATTCACAAATATTTTATCTTTTCCACTAAGCTCTGCACCATCATTCACATAAATCTTACTCATTACTCACAGAACTCATCAACATCTCCATCATCATAAATTGCTCCGAATTCTTCAAAATCATCAAGCTCATCACATGTGCTAGCATTCACTTGCATATACCAAAAAGAAGCATCCTCTTTGTCATTTAATGAGGACCCATAACCTTCGATTTCCTCAGGCACTGGCGTAAACAATTTTGCTATCAAATGCTTTTCCACAGTTTGTTCATCCTTACCATTCATAAACAACAACAACACGTCAATGAGAAAATCCCAGATCCAAATCGATCTAAACCACACCCTCACAAATATTTACAATCTATCACAAAAATCACATAAAGTAAACAACAACAACCCCACTTCAAAACCAAAAACAAGATCCAAACTAAAAACAAAACACCACCTTCGTTATCATGATGGTCAACAGGCGTGTGGCCTTTACGCGTCTGAGGCAAGTTTAACACAGGTGAAGAAGAAGAATGAACAGGCGGCGCGTGAGAATGGACATCGAAGAAGCGATGCAACGAAACGCCGCCGTTTTCGAGAGAGAGGAAGTAAGCTAAGTGAGCTTCGGATAAAACGCAGGGTTGATGGACACTGTGATCTAGGAAGAAGCATCGCTGTCTGCATACAGAGACTGCACATCGCATGGTAAGGTTAACCTAATTAGGGTTTTATGGGGGCGAGGGTGGGGGGAATATGAATTGTTTTAGAGAAGATGAAGATGATATAAAGGATTGGGAGAGTATATGTGTTATTCGGTTATATTGACTTTTATGGGTGGAAGGAAAGCCTGGCATTTAATGAAAAAAAACCGGTCCCACCAAAGAAGGTAACTGTCACGGTGTCGGTAAAAGTTTACGTTATGGGTGATATCAGAACAATATTTGAAAGTTCGTTGGTCTAGTAAGGACGAAATTTAGTTCGTTGGTCATGTCGGGACATTTTGAAAAGTTCGTGGGTATTTTTCGACTTTTACCCAGAGGTAAATCAAGTCATTTGGGCCTCAATGTGTGTCACATCATTTCAACACAACACCTCAAAATATCCCCTCCTTCACAATACACCACAACTTAGCCATTTGGGCCACACCCACCCATAATTTTTTTTCCATTTATTCAAACAAACTAAATTCATTTCATTAAAATAAAAATACAATACAAAACTAAAAAACGTACGAATAAAATACGACAAATAAAAAACATACGAGAAATAAAAAACAAGAGTAATGCACGGCCACTCTTGATTATATTTCGCCATTATCTTTTTTTGTTTCTTTCGAATAATGGCGGTTTTGCGTTTCGGCAACCCTTTGGCATCAATCATGAGAAACTCTAATTCTTTACATTCCATGTATGCCAATTCTTTCGCTTTCTTCGACTCGTATGCAGATGAGGCTGCTTGCATTTTGCGTCTTAAATCCTCGGATAAACACTCTGATATAGACCCCGAATGACTTCCTCCGTTGCTCTCAGTCGTTTCCGATTTGGTCTTTTTTGCGGGTCGAGGTTTGCCGACAAGACGAGGTCTCTCATTAGGGCTGGATAGTTCGGTGTGATCATCCGCATCTAGGGGTTCATGCGCGTCTCATTTCGGGTGTTTTTTAAGATACGACACGCGTGTTATAGCAAAAACTTTTTCCCCTTTGACTGAGCACTAAAATTGGTCTTTGCAGTCTCGATATGATCACCCTCATTTTCTCTGCTTTTACGTTGTAGATGTTTGTAA
The DNA here is from genome assembly GCA_026074375.1 of Tanacetum coccineum. Taxonomy (NCBI): domain Eukaryota; kingdom Viridiplantae; phylum Streptophyta; class Magnoliopsida; order Asterales; family Asteraceae; genus Tanacetum; species Tanacetum coccineum. The sequence goes on along the minus strand of BQNB010106038.1, from coordinate 12,703 downwards.
ATAACGTAGAACTTTTGGCAATCAGCGTTTATCATAGACCATTTACCCGTGATAATATTCTTGGTACGAGTACCTTAATATAAACCTTGGTTGAAATCATTTGTAATCTGCCCCCAAAACGAATCCTTGTTTTGGTCGGCACCGATCTGGTTGTTCTCGAAAACTTCGACCCAACACTTGCATAGCAAAACTTCTTCCTCGCGTGTCCAACGTCGCACCTTACGTCTCTCCTCTTCCTCTTCGTCCGCGTCCAAATCCACCGTGGATCTTTTCGCCATTCGTTTTCCTCTACGACGTTCTTCACAGCTTTCTTTTGTTGGTGGTTTTGGTTCTTTGAATCGTGATTATGATTGTTGTTAGGTTCATAAAAAGTGTCGATTATGTGGTTTAATTATATTTAGTCATTAGTCTTTATTTTGTTTAGAATAAAGTAGTTTGTAATAAGGTTTATTATGCTAAAAGTAAGAAATAACATAATTGCCAAAGAATAGGGACTAGAAGTGAAAAATAAAGGAAGGGACGCCTCCTCCCTTCTCCTATAAATACCCCTTCTAATCATCATTAGAGGGTGATGCCTTGTAATAAACATTTTCCCTTTCCTTCCATTTTAATAATATTTGAATTTTAGATACTTGCCCTCCTCTACTATTCTCTCTAAGCTTTCATAAACAATATGTATGATTTAAGATAAGCAAGACCTATCAAGTGGTATCATACTCTTTCAAGAATGATGAAGATTTCTCTTTTGATTTTAATCAAGACTCTTTTACTAAAAATTAAAGAGGAATCATGCAACTTCTTAAAATTGTTTTGTGAAAGAGTATCATTTTGACACAATAACAGATTTTGAGAACTTTTTCCAGAAATCTTTTGACAAAAACTTTCTTTATAATGATAACATAGAATCATATAATCACAAACCCACAATTGAATGGACACTAAATCACTCACTCCTCATTCTGTTCATTGCAGAAAACCGTCGAAATCGGACATGACTTAGTCCACTTAAATAATTGAGATTTGGATTTTTAGATTCAAGTTATAAAAAACTTTTCACTTTTACTTTTTGTCAGAATTCCTAAACAATGAAGACAAACATATCTAATTCAAAAATTGAATGGACACTAAGTCACTCACTCCTCATTCTGTTCATTGCAGAAAAACGGCCAAAACCGGACATGACTTAGTCCACTTAAACAATTACAAATAGATATATATGACCCACAGCTTAGAATTCATAAAAACTTGATTTCTTTCTCAAAATTATTTGATGTTTTCACCACACATGAGAAACTGATCTTTTTGTTCCACAGACATTCAAGCATTAATCATCATAAGCATTAATCATCAAAATTACTCCTTTCTTAAAACAACTTCACGTTTCCACAAACGCATTTTTACTGAATTTTGACTTTTTGACACCACCGTGTTTGACTTTTTGACCCTTCCGAGTTTGACTATTTGACTATTATTGAGTTTCACAAACTAGATAAACAATGATTCATTTTAACTTATGAAAAAACCAAACTCGATTCGTTTTATGTTCTATTATCATTTTTCAGACTCCAAACAGTAGACAAACAATCAAACTCGATAATAATCAAACTCGATAAACACCATATACTTTCGAATTTCAATTTCAGCGACTAGTTAACCATTCCTAAGCTATTTATCACTTATTTCTACATAAACATTGTTTATTATCGTCCTTGATTTCAATCTTGTTGCATAAACTCGATAAAACACAAACTCGGTAATCCTAAATATTACCGAGTTTAAACTCGATAATGCAAACACATGTATTATTTGAACCACAAATCATATCCACTTACGTTTGAGTAAGAAAAGTAGTTGTAATGAACTCGAAAGAGGTGCTTTGATTTTCTACTCAAACTCGACAATAAGACTCGGTAATTATAAAAAGTAAAATAGAAGTGGAAATGAATAATCTTTCTTCCATTTTATAGGCCACCGATAAAGATTAGAAATTACATTTTCTGTCCCTTTAGTTTCATATTCCGAATTTCGATTTTTGATTTTTCAAAAATTCCCCTCCTGTATTGAAGTATTCAAAATTTGTTCACCATTATCAAAATCTCCCTTGGAATGATATATTGTAAGCTCGTAGATCCAAAAAAAATGGTTTGAGTTTTTTTAAAATAAAACAACCCCTTGAAAATATGAGCATTTTTCAAAATTTCAGTGTTTTGAGAGATCATTGTTTTTATTTTATTTTCGAAATGATGTATATGATTGAAAAATAATAATTTAAGTTAATTTTTTAATTTTTATTTTTTTTAATATGAAAAATGTGACAAATCTTTTTGTATTTTTGTATTTTTGTATTTTGTTCTTTTGTTTTGAAAATATATTTACATGTTTTTGATGTATGATCTTTTCAAAAAGATAACTTTGTCAGGCTTTCCAACTGTGTTGGAGTCAATAACATCTCCATTCCAATGCGATGGAAACTAGATACTCAAAGCGCTTCGTTTGGAGAGCTTTAGTAAATAGATCGCAAGTTGATTTTTCTATCCCAACAAAGTAAATTTCCACAGTTACCTTCATCTACATTTTCATTATAAAATTGATACAGGTTGTCTAGTGTTTGTCTTAGAATGTTGGACTGGGTTGCATGAGATAGCAATGGCACTCTTGGAATCATAGTACATCGGAATCCCGATTGTATTGTAATCCATAGTCAAGCAGTGATGTGCTGCATACAATTAAAACTTGTGCACAACATCCCCCCCTTGCAGACAAGGAAAAATATTCAGGCTTCAGCAGTAGACTTCGCCAGTACAATCTTGTTTTTATTTGAAACTCTAACTCACGAGTTTTCCACTAGAAATTGAATCATCTTGATGCTGATTTGACAATCATCTTTTACATCCTGTGGTCCGCATTCTGAATATGCAATTCAGTTCAAATCCGGCAATAAAAAAAATATCCTTAGGATAGTTTAGCCCCATGTTATAGGACTGTCTCAGGTACTGAAAGATCCGTTTTACCTCTTTGAGGTGTTTGACCGGTAGGACGTGCTTGATAACGCACTACGAAAAGTTAGGCAAAAAGCAATGTCTGGACGACTAGCTGTTTGTACATTAATAGCCTCCTATCATACGGTGATAAGTCGTCCTTTGATCAGTAAGAGTGCCTTGTAAATCAGCATTCTAGTCTCTCAGTGCCATAAGTGTTACTCATTGAGACAAATTCATCTAGACCATGTTTTTTACAATTCATTGCATTTTGTGACTGGACTTATGAATATGCCATCGGGGAGATTGGATGAACCGTGAAGTCAAGAAAGAACCTTTAGGTTCACCCTTTCAGGTGTTGCATTTCAAAAAATTATTTTTTCATTAGGTTTGCAAATCCGTTTTGAAAAATCTGGATTGTTGAACCAAAAAAAATAATGTCGTTAACATATACTTGAAAAGTAATATGTCTTCCCCGTGGACGTCGTTTCGTGAACAAAGCTCGGGTCAAATATACCTTTAACGAAACCCATGTTCAATTAGGAAAAGAAGGACAATTTATCAGAACCCCAATAATCACTTTACTTATATATTAAAGATCAAGAAATTAAAGAAGGAAGATGTGAAGAAATGTAGAGAGAGAGTAGAGAGAGAAAGTGAGAGAGAATGGAAGATTACTTGCAAAATGAAATAATACAAATGACCAACCCTCCTCACTTTGCTTGAGGAGGTGTATTTAAACTTAAACTAAAAGGCTTGCATGCCTTTAGTATTTCTACGGGCTGGGCTCGGGTTTACTTGGGCTTTCGTCTGATACACGTGACATCCGGTTGTTTTAACCTTACATTTTTAAGAGCCCGTTTACCGGTCTATTTTATTTCAACGTATATTAATTTAATGACGAGACCTAATATATAATAAATGAACAATCTTCCATTGTTCTAATCAATATTTTGAGGCTAACATATCCTCCCCCAAAGTGAGTTCATTGTGCACTCCTTCGTGAGATTCAATGTTGATTTGCTAATGTGTTGCTTTATGAAACTTTGTTTTGTCAACGTTATAGGATTGTTCCATTCTATTGCTTTGTTGATCTTTGATCTTTAGCTATTATCATGGTCTTTTTGACTTAGTCTTTGATGTCGTCCGAGATCTTTAAATCTTTATCCTTCCGTCTTGATCGTCTTTGCCACCTTGCGATCTTGTGTCTTGACCAACATGCTCATACTTTGCATCATCTTGAAAGCTTGCTAACAATCTCCCTTGATAGACTTGATATCTTTGAAGGAAGATCTTGTATATCAGAGTTTGTGCGGAAGTCTTTGTCTTTAATTCTTGAGCTTTCATGATTCTTGAATCTTGATGCTTATAGAATGTCTTTGTAGTTTGAGCATGAGCATGTGGTAATGAATCCGACTTCAGCTGGAATGAGGCATCACCATCTCCATCTTTATGTATCCTGAAATAAAACAGTTAGCAATAAAGCGGGTGGACGAATATGGCTTTGTCATTCGTTCGGATTTGGTTAGATTAACCTCTGATTCCGTAGGACCATTTTACAGTATAAATATTGTACATGTGATTAGGTAGATTCAAAGAATCTCCTTGACAATGTTTCCAGCTCAAATCATAGGATCTTCTAACACAGATGTATTAGATTTGCCATGCTTCCTGGTTCTCATTACCAAAACATCTCAAAGCAGACAACACGGTAAGAGTGAATCAGATAGTTACTATCTTTCTGATTATGTCGTCAATTCATTTCCTGGACCTTTATCGATATCTAGTTGACATAAGTTTGATTCATATAGAATCTCACAAGTCACCTACCGCAGTGCTGTTTGATGATGACACTGGAAGGATTTCCATTCGTCATTGTAAATACTAAAGAGTATCACTCTGAATGTTCTGGCAGAATCACAAGGATAATGCGTAGGACTCTTGT
>BQNB010106037.1:1343-23039 GCA_026074375.1 Tanacetum coccineum | reverse complement strand
TTTCGAGTAATTCAGGCGTAAAAGCATTTATGATCTCCCGAAAATGCATTCAACAGGTTTGTGTCATTAATATCTAGTGTACTATATCAAGGTTTGCACCATTTAAACAGCCTCTTATGCTGCTTCAAACATACCATTATAAACCCCATTGCCTGACTTTAACATGCAATCGCATTTTTCCAGGTAAAATTTTACATTGGGCTAATTTTATCTGAATCTGATAGAATATGGACAGGGATAGCCTGATGGATGCGGTAAAATTAGGCATAAAGTCAGGCATATTGTCGATACCGCGTTAAAGTCAGGCATAAAGGGGTGTGTGGCTCAGACAGGTTAAAAATCAGAAAAGGGGATACGTCCAACATGGCTGCAAACTTAATAATTTGCCTCGCCAAGATATGGACAATCACAACCTTTATCCAACCTGTTTAAATTCATCATGGCCTCTTATAATAAAAATCAATATGACAGCCCCTACCGTCTACGTTAGTATAAACGGCCCACCAAGAGACGGCCTTTCTCACACTCTGAAAAGCTCGTCGTGGTTGTAACCAAACCGCACAAAACTATTAGCCTAAGTATACATATTAATGATAGATAAGGCATGTCAGACTGAGAAATACGGCCCAAACAAATAGGCCTAAGTAGCCCAAAGAAAAAACTACAGGCTCTTGTACCTATTCGTAACGGGGATTAGGAGTAAGAGGAATTATAATCTTTCGGATACTGATACATACGCAGGCTAACCATTACCTTATCCTGAATGTTAACGTGAAAGAAGAATCTAAGTTACACTACGGCTGCAAAGAAACCTAATTGCACAATAGCTATAAATGCTAAGCACCGTCCGGTCATTGCTTCGCCAAATTAGCATCAGATCTTCAATACGCCTCACATTCTTTGCTACTATCTGAGACCAAAAGAAAAAGCATCTTAGTGATGTTTGATCGATCAAGCCATAAGGTATAAGATGTGAAACCAAAAAAACGTGACACATCTATTCATTATATTTAGTTTTAGACCTCCATTCTCTACCACCACAATTAAAAAAGTGTATATTAGACTTCAAAATGGATGAACCCTCTTATTTTATCTACTGATGCAAAACAACATACCTCTGTTCTTTTGACCTAACACTCATACCCAAATGATCATAAGCCGCAAAACGTATTAATTCATGTGGTTCATAAATTAACTAAAGAATGGATACCATGATAACCTAATATCTATCTTAATAACCCATCTACAAATCTCAAACATTTATACTAAAAACATGGGAATATATCAAGAATCAAAGAACCAACCTAAACTACTTGAACCTCGAGAACATCCAAAAAAAATCCAACAAATTTAAAAAATCCAACAAAAATTATAAACAAATTCACAGCTTTAAACCCGCACGAGACTAGAAAGTGGCTTCCATAGCAACCCGATTACATTACATCCCCATAGTACACATAACATCTTAGGAACTTAAGAGAATGAAGAATGGCTTTGGATGAGGAGAGATTGAACACAAGGGGCACGTGTACGTTGGTTTGGGAATTGGCTACTAAATTCATTAAACCCGTGGATCTTCATTGGAAGACTACTCAATAACAATCATCTCCTTCCTCATCTATCTCTTATTCTTTACATTTCATAACATGCTAAATAATTTATTATTTGATGCTCTTTAATTTTATATCCATTTTGATAGTTTTTTTTAAGAATTTTTCGTAAAACCTATTAAAAATCGCAATATCTCGTAATATATTTAGTAATATACTTTTAATATAGTATATATATACAAATAAACTGACATTCTTTCTACTAAAATGAACACCCTTGAACACCCTTTTCCTCTTAAGAACTATCCACTTCATAAACAAATCTCATTTTTCCTCTTGCGAACTTTTTTCCCTTATTGCGAACTTCTGCGAAATTCCTCCTTTCTCTCACATTCCTTCTTTCACCTTCTAATCTCTATTTTTGAACATTCACTTCATACATCGATTTTTTTTTTCAAAACCAAACTAATTCTAAACTTCATTTTTTCATCCATTTTATCAAAAATTTCACGTTGTTTATCAATCTACTACGTCATGAAAGACTTGCGATCTATTTTCTTTTAACAATTTTAGTTGTTAGTTTATTCAACATTCGTATTCTTATTATTGGAGTCGTTTTAGATGTAAAGTGTCGTTTAGTTGGGTTGATTGGTTAAAAAACCCTCATCTTGTGTCTTTGTAATTGTCTAGCTCCTTGCTAGTTTCTCCTAATAAAATGCCGTTCAAAAAAAAAGTTGTTTGTTGAAAAATCTAATATTTAGAAATTGTGACTTTCAAAATAACAATTATTCTAGTCTTTTTATGTATTGCGAAACTTTATAAAGTAGAATTAGATTAAAGCGTTGAAAAGTCATAGATTATAATTATAATTATAAATATATATTAAAAGTCAGTACGTCTTGAAAAGCGCGCTACCTTTAATATAAAATTATTTATAACTAAAAAATGAAAGTACACGTTTCTCAATGAAATTTTATAATTAAAAAAACTTATAAAACGCACTCTCAAACTATGCGAAAAGGTAATAAAACGAGTTTAAGCTTTTATTTATTTATGATCTTTTTATATAACAAACTTTATTTATCAAATATGGAACGTTACGTGTATTTATCGATTCATTCGTAAAGAAATATGCACTGAAAAGATCTTTGAATTGCAAACAAAATGAGCACAATGTTGCATTGCTTATGATATACGCACGATTTTATACAAAATGTTGAAGTTTAATATATATTTTTTAAAAATATAATTATAAAAAACCATACTATACGAAAATAGTCCTTAGATTATCAGTTCGTTGCAAAGTTGGTCTTTAACGATTGAAGGTTATTGGTCCGTAGCAAAAATAGTCTAGCGCGCTCCAAAATCGCGCGCTGGATACGAACCTCATTTGAAAAGAAAGAGGAGTATGGAATAAATGATGTAGAATAACATCTGAAAAAGAATGATCATAATTTTAGAACTATGTCAGAAGTATTAAGAACCCTTTCATTTCAGTAAAACATTAAACAATAAAAATATGCTCTTAAATGGATAAAAGACAAAAAGCACATATGATTCTGTAAAACAATAAAACATTGTTTACATTTGTCAAGCTCAAGTTCCGTTGAAAACAAAAGAAGATAAAACGACTTGGACTTCATTTGTCTGAAGAAAATAAAACACTCTTCTTTTTGTTGTTGTCAATTATGGGCTTCTTTGAAGGTATCATCTTCCTTAAACTCACTCACTTGTTAGGGTTTCTAATTTTGGAAAAAATTGTAAAACTATGATCTATCAAAATTGCATGATATCCTTTTTCTGTTTTACATTTTTTAAGAAATCCCAACAAATTTTCTTGAATTTTTGGAACTAGTTTTGGGTTTTTTGTTTCAGTTTTAGTAGTATATAATGTGAGTAAAAAATAAAAATAAAAGTATTTTTTTTTTTTGGAAATGAGAATCTTGATGGGTTTTTGTTAAAGTTAGAAAATTGATTAAATTTTAGTGGTTCTTGTGTTATTTGGTTGGTTAAAGCTCATAAATTTGACTAAAGAATGTAAAAAGTAAAATTTAGAAAGTAATTTTTGATTGGTTTTTATGTGTTAAAGTTTTGATTAGCTTTTAGTGGTTCTTGGGTAATTTGGTTAGTCAAATATCACGAATTTGACTAGACCCTGTAAACAGTTGAGGTTACCTCGGAGAGCCAGGCTCTTTTTACTCAAATGTATGCGGCCTCACCGGGTTAATCTCGTGACCGTTTTCGACCTCTTCCTGACCACCTCAAATGCACACACCTAGATGTTTGAACCCTTGACCCTTTTGTGAAGAAACCAAAGAACTTACAACTAGAGCATTTGGCAGTGGTTTGTAAAAAGCCAATAATTGTCAAGAAATTTAAGTCGGAATTTGTCAAATGATTAATTGGCTATAGGGTTTTGGAATGAAGGTTGTGATATGTGTGCTTCATCTGTTTTGATTGCTTTGGTTCATCACTCGATTGTCAGTAGTAAAATACAATAAAACTGTTGTATGAAGCTTATGACTTAAAGACCCATTTTGTCATTGATCTTTTTTCCTTTTAGAGGGTGTGTGGGTTATTTGGATAATCAAAAGTTAACAAATTTAAGAAATTGAGAACCTTGATGGGTATTTGTTTTACTTTTAGTGCTCCACGGGTTATTTGGTTTAGATAAAGCTCACAAATTTGACTAGACAGTGTAAAAAGTAAAAACTATATAGTTGCGATTTGTGAAGGAACATTGTTTAAGTGGGAAATTGTCTAATGATTAATTGGGTATAGGGTATTTGAGATGAGGTTTATGTGTGTTTATTCCTTTGGTCCACTGACTCGATCAGTTGTAAAATGGGATAAAGCGGTTTTGTGAAGCTTATAAGATCTTTTAATTGTCTTTAATGTTTTTCCTTGTAGGGGGTGTTTGGGATTGCGTATTTGAAAGTGCTTATCTGCTTAAAAATAAGATATTACAAACTTACTGAAGTGTTAAAGAAGCAGTTTATTGCACTCAAAACTGATTAAGAATATGCACATAAGCAATCCCGAGCGCACTATCAATGTCTCAAGTGTTTGTGTTCCACTTATGGCTATAGATTGTAGTTATCATTGGCTTAGAAGTTAGAACTAACTATTCTTATAAAGGTATGTAGGTTAAATGATTACTTAGCTTCTTTGAGGGTCTCACTGAATTAATAACTGAAATTAATCCCAGTGATATGAATCTTGAGAACTTGTACCTTTTTTTTTTGTTTAGTTGGCCTCGTGGGTAAATAGTTTTTGGTAAAATCATGTTTAAGGTTGTACAGTTCGGTTTCTTATTCATTTGAGAACGTGGAATGTGGGTGAAAAGTTTGCATTGGTTAAAATGGAAGTTACTTGAGTTTTATAACTTAGGGTTAATGGCATTTAATAGCAACGAACTTTCTGAAATGTTCCATTATCGGTTATGAACTTTATAAAATACCACAATACCCATCATACTTTGTTTCTTTTGGGTTGATATCAACAAAACTCGTTTTTTACCTCCAAAATCCACGTCAGCTGACAAATGTACATGTCACGTCATAAATTTATTCCCTTATGATCCACGTCAGATTGGGTTCATGTCTGATAAGTGAACATCTGAGAAAGTTCGATGGGTATTTTGAAACATTTGACAAAGTTTAATGGGTATTTTGAAACACCTAACTTCACGTAATTAACTTAAAATAAAATAAAATAAATCCACGTATTTAGTTAACCAGTGTAGCCAGTTGCCGGTCACGCCACGTAAGCAAACGCATGATATTGAACAAAAATTTGAAAGTTTGATGGGTATCGTAGTATTTTATAGAGTTCATATCTAATAATGGGACATTTGAGAAAGTTCGTTGCTATTAGATGCCATTAACCCTATAACTTATAGTCTTATCTTACAGGACACAATAAAACATATAGGATCTTATTGTACTAAATGCACGTGCTCTGAATCTGGTAGCATAGTTTGTATTTGCTATTTCCATAGAATGTATGCCTCTAGGTGAACGGTGTATAATGCTTTTTCCTAATATAACTCTGATTTTTTGTGAAAAAAGGGGCAATGGACATAGATTTGCCAACAGAGATCGGTCCAACCGAAGAGACCGTTGAAGCATTAATGGAGTACTTAGTTGGTCCATTGTTACCGTTGAAGCATACCGACATTACAAAGAAGAGCCTATCTGATGAACAACAAAAATCTGTTGCTAAACAGGTAACCGCGCAATCATTCATCCATTAATTAGTCTTAATGGCTCAGTTTACCTCCTAATGATCCATACTTGGAAACCAATCATTTCAGGTTCATGCTGCTGCAGTACTTTACAACTACTACCATCTAAACCAACACCGTGACCATGAGTTCTTAAAGTTTGAACAATTTTGCAACTTGGCTATCATGTTCAAACCAACAATACTGCATTATATGAAATACATGAGTCCGTCAGACCGACCCACTTTAACCGACCCTGCAACTCAGCTTTCACCAACAGAAAAAGCAATCATGGAAGCATGCAACATATCTGAGACTTTACTTGATGCTTCAGCTAACGTCTCAAGTATGATAAAAGAGTGGCCCATAACCAAAGTAGCGGTATTGTTGATAGACTCGAAGAAAGAAAACTGCTTCCTGAAGTTTAATGATGGTGTATGGTCGGTTATTGAGGAGGATCTTTATCCTGAAGAGAGCACGAATGGGATTGAGACGAAAAAAAGCAAAAAACGAAAATTGTCTTTGATGAAAAAATATGATGAAGAAGGGGAAGTTGGTCTTCAGCAGCTCGTATTCTCAGCTGTCAAGGAAGAAGCAGGTAGAACCTTTTCTTCTAATGGAAAATGTAAATAAGTAGCAATCGGTCAAAATGGCTATTATTGTATATATTATAAATTTTCTAATTAAAATGATTTAAGGAGGTTTAATGCAGTATAAGAATACACTTGGGGTGACTTTCCACCCATTTGACCTGTTTGGACTTTTTGACTCGTTTTCATTTGGAGCTAGTTTAGTAATTTAGCCCATCTTTTTAAAGATAAAGCATAACTGATTTGACTCGTATACGGGTTGGAATTGCCTTCTCTAGTAGCCACATACTTTCACTTCATTTCTAATTTGGTTCACAGACTTTAAGCATTACTAACAGATTGTAGTTGAGTGTTTTTATAACTATTCTCTATAGTTGGATGTTTTCTAAAGTTTAATGGTTTATAATGATTTTTAGAATCTTGATGATTTTGGTAACGGTTTTGAAGATCTAATGATCATATTAGAAATATATAGTGGAAATGCGTTTCTGTATGTTACAGTTTTCCCATATCGTAGATGATGTTACAAAGTTCAATCCTGAAGGCTGTGTGATGAGATTGATATGATTTTATGTTCCGTTTTACACCTTTTATATGATCTTTACTGATACATGTATATAAATGTACATTGAAACAGGGATTGACAGTGGCGAACTTAAGGTCTTGGAAAGCCATGTCGTTTATTCTTTGAGCCGAGCAAAGACTGCCACTCGCTTTTACATAGTCCAAAGCACAAAATTAATCAATGAGGATAATTTGGTCCCTATTCAAGATGCTATTTATAGGTTATTACTGGTTGATGAAATCTCTTTGTAACCTTAATTGCAAATTAAGGGGGTGTTTGGTTTGGGGGTATAGGTTCAATAGTGTTTGGGTATGGCTGGTTCGAGGGTATGGATTTGGTACCCATTTGATTTTCTAGAAACCCATTCCGATTTCCATTCCACCCTATTATCATGCATAAATTTATAGTGTTAAGATATATGGATTGTTATAACATGGCTTCGTTGTCCTATTATTATGCAGCTTACAAGGTCCCGTGGTAACGAAGAGTGCAGAAAGTTGGGTGATTACTCCTGTTGTTGAGTACTATTACCTGCTTCCTTACGCTGACATTATATCAAAGTTTTTCTCAAGGTAAAAAGTCAAACTGAAAAACGCAAAGCGCAAAGCACAGCAGTTTAATTTTCTTTTTGGTTTAATATACTATGCTCTGGTGCAGAGGATCGAATGGCTTACCACATCAAGTGATAGAGGGAAGTGCAGCGCCCAATATCATTCTAGGCTCGCTGAAGTCATGTAATAATGTGGAAATTAAGTCAAAACTGAACTTGGTAGATGCCAACATCAGTAATTCAAGTAGTGAAGAACCTCGTGACAGCAAAGTTGCCAAAAAGACACATGAATCCATTGAACAGGATACGACTACTATTGCTACCACTACTCCTGAACCTGTTAGCAAGGTGGCAGATGATGTCAACACTTCTGGGTCGGTTGAAAGCCCCTTTGAGCAAAAAGTCAAGGAAACAGAAAATTCTGGCAATAGGATCACAGGTGTTAACAATGTTAATATGGAGCAGGAAGATATGATTGGATCTTCTGGTGTTGAATCAAGCAAACATACACATGAATCCGTCAAAGAGGATACGACTACTACCATTACCACTGCTTCTGAACCTGCTGCTGAACCTGTTGCTGAACCTGTTGGCAAGGTGACAGATGATGTCATTACCTCTGGATCGATTGAAAGCCCCTTTGGCCAAGATGTCAAAGAAACAGAAAATTCTATTGGCAACAGGATCACGGGTGTTAACAATGTTGATATGGAGCAGGAAGATATGATTGGATCTTCTTGTGTTGAATCAAGCAAACAGACACATGAATCCGTCAAACAGGATATGACTACTACCATTGCCACTCCTGCTGAACCTGTTGGCAAGGTGACGGATGATGTCATTACCTCTGGATCGATTGAAAGCCCCTTTGGCCAAGATGTCAAAGAAACAGAAAATTCTACTGGCAACAGGATCACGGGTGTTAACATTGTTGATATGGAGCAGGAAGGTATGCTTGGATCTTCTGGAGTTGCATCAATCAAACAGACACATGAATCCATCAAACAGAATAAGACTACTACAACTGCTACTACCACTGCTGCTGAACCTGTTGGCAAGGTGGCGGATGGTGTCATTACCTCTGGATCGATTGAAAGCCCCTTTGACCAAAAAGTAAAAGAAAGAGAAAATTTTACTGGCAATAAAATCACGGGCGTTAACACTAATGTGAAGCAGGATGATAAGAATGGATCTCATGCGGCTGAATCAAGCAATTCGTCAAGTGGAGCCAATAACATGGATATTGATAAGCCACCCGTTTCTTTGTGTAAAGAAAACCAAAACACAAAACCGCAAACACCATTAAAGGTTTATCGTCATGAAAAAAGGACTACTAGCAGCAAGGTGAATCAACGTAGTGTCGTAGTTATGAATTTTAGTATGACTTAGATATTCATATTTACAATATTATTTCGGTAGGATCAGACAATCATTACAAGTCCTGCGCATAAGATAGAATTTAGAAAACTTACTATTTTGAAATTCTAAAGACTATTTGAACAAACACCTAAATATCTGAACTTATAGAAGTTAAGTTACAGGTTGTTTGCTAAGATTACCAACTTATCTTTTCATTTGTCTCGTTTTAGCCATCATAGTTTTTACTGTACACCTGATTCATCCAAAGATAATTTTATAATTGTAATTTTTCCTGTACATCTGATTCATCCAAAGATAATTTTGTGTCCTGTTTGGGTCATTTTGAAAACCGATTTATAACGGTTTTCTGGTAACAAACTGACCCAAATGAGATACAACCATCTTTTGATGTCCCAGATGTAAAAAATAAAATAAAATAGGATAACTAAAACATGACAAATGAATAAGTACGTTGATATTTCATGCAATGTTTAACGTTAAGATTGTGGTCAATGCCAGAAAGAACAGAAAAGCAAAAATGACAAGATTGATGGTGAAAAGGAGCCTAACATTATCACAGTGAATCATGCTCTGGTTCCTGTTCAGCAAAAGAACGATGGGTCTCTTGAAGACTTTCAGCTCACAGTCGATGCTAAGAGATCTGAATTATCAGAGGCTGCTCTTCGAGCTCTTAAAAATAAAAGACAGAAGCTGGTATGGTATCTTCAACTGTTTTGACATATACTTCATTGTCTATTATAGAGTGATCTGTTATCAAGAAAACTGAATCATGTAAATAAGATAATTCAGTTAAAACTTAACTTGGTTATCACAGTTATTGGCTTTATTTTACTTTTATGCCATTTGATCTTACTTCTGGAATTCTGGGCTTTAGTATATTTCATGCTAAATAGCAATTTATTGGTTTATATATTAACACAGCTTAATATTTTGCAGTGTAATCAACAACACCGTATAGAAACCGAGTTGGCTCTTTGTGATAAAAAGATTCAAGCAATCATGAATGGTGGTAAGTCTTTTTCTTGCCGCTTATAGTATCCTCCTAAACTTTGATAAGACCGAATAGATTACAAATTATTATGCATAATAATATATATGACTTTTTGTTTGTTGCTACTTGTAAAAGGTATTGGAGATTGTTTGGAGCTAAAGCTAGAAGCGGTTATTGATTGTTGCAATGAGATCTGCCAGCAAAACGACACACAAGCTCAAGACAGTACAAACGTGCATGTTGGCAGTAGCTTGCCCTTGTCCTTGCCATCGTTGGGAAAGACCTTGTCTGAGGCCCAACTCACCTTGAGAAAAGCAAGCCAGGTAAGTCTCAACTTTACAAGCATATGCTGTCTGTCATCTTCATCATGAATAACTTGAGAGTATTACTGTCATTGATTGACATACACGACAGTTGCCTCTTATAAGACTGGAATTCTTAGACTCGGTATTATTTTGGTGGTAATTAGATGTGGCAAAATGGCGGTCAGTAATGGGTTCGTCTGAAACCGGGTCATTTTTATACAGGTGGGGTCGAAAAAATCTTGTCCGAAAATTGATTTTTAATGAACAATTAGTAAGGCGTATATGATAAAAAAATGGGTAAATCTAGTTTATCTAATAAATAAATTCTTTATTCACCACTTTAAGCAGCTTACAATCCATTTGTCCTGTTTCTTGCATCTACTTTTTTACCCATTTGATAAAACATAACCTGAATTGACTCGTTCTTAAGTTAACAAACACGCATAGACAGTTACAATTTCAATCATTGTGAATGCATGCTAATGCTATAATTTTGGCACTATGCTGCTCGTGGGAGGCGAACTTATGTTCAGTTCTTCACAAAGAGGATCTAAGATGAGATGTTTTCATTTCGCTCCACATTTAGAAAATGCAATACAAAGTTGTTACATTCTATCTTATGTTCCATACCACAACAATGTCTTTTTTCGCCAGGAGCTGGATGATATCTGTTTATCAAACAATTGGATGTTGCCGACATATAGCACAACTCGTTCAGATGGTAAGTCCTGTTTTCGTGCATTGCTATTTTCATTGAGTGGCGGCTTCGTTTCATATGCTATACTTAGGTCATCTCCAACCTTTGTTGTCCCTCTGACTATACATGTAGAGTGAAATAACACATTTCAAGAATATCTTCGCTAAGTTTAATCCCCTACCCTATAAACATTTTGACCGCAAATAGTTTTACTCTAGATTATAGTTCTAAATGTTCGCTGTCATGTAGTTTTTATAATTAGGCTGTCATGGTACTTTCTAGAGATGGCAAACTGGCAATCCATTCACCAATTGCATATAAATAGGTCGATACAGGTTGTGTTATATTTCAAATAGGTCAATCAGTTTTGTTAGCTGAAAGGTGTCAACCGGGTTGAAACTTGAAAGGCTCTCGAAGTCTAATTTCAATGCATACAATTATACAACCTCTTAAATCATTATTTTTAAAATTTTCTCATATTATTATGATAATATGTTTTCTAATCACAATTGTCTTGGCATTTGTTTGTAAGAAAAAAAGAAAAGAACGAATGACCCGTACTAAAAGTGACATGTTTTAACCTATTACCCAACCCCACCCTGCTTATTTTGCCACCCTTGATACTTCGGTTTGATTGTATTTTTTTAGCTTTAATATAACGGAATGTTGTGTTAAGTTTTACCTATTTATTATGGTCATACAAGTTCTGAGTTCAAGACTTCCTGCATGTAGGTGGAGTTGTGGCTAACGTTAGTATTAAAGGAACTAATTTTGAGTGTTCGGGTTTGAGTGCCGTGCTACCAAGTATTCAAGAAGCAAGAAACTCAGCGGCAACACACGTGATTACAAAATTGCAGCAAATGGCCAATGAGCATAATACCGCTCAACTTTAGTTTAAAATGTTGGTAGCCGTATGTGTGAATGCTAGATGCTTTTTAATTGTAAGTACCTTTAGATTTGAAGATGCACATATTGTTGTGAAGAGAACACGTGATGTGTGTTGTATACAGTAATCATTGACTATGGACAATGCTTATAGGAGCTGGTCGAATCTGTGGTTTGAATGTTACTGAGTCGCTATCTTGAGTCACTATCTTTAAAAGTTGTTGTATTATGCTTTTACTCTGTGTTGGGTCTAGCTGTTAGACGTGATAATTTCAAGTTTTCAACCCATTTACTCATGAATTGGTTGCTGAATGAGTTTTCAGGTTATGTTGCAGTGTGTTAGATTATTTGCAAATTAAGTCAGAACTGGAGACAGGAAGTAGTCGCCGACACCAGCAATTCTGATAACGAAGAAACCCCCTGATTGCAGAGTGTCTAAAAATTCGTATAAATCAAACAACCGAGGTACCGCCTTTTAGCCTATTTTCTAGGTGGCAAATGATGTCATCGCGGAGACCCTTTGTGGAACATGATTTAGGAAAATTATAGTGGATATCTAAGCAGATTGTGTGATATCCACTTCCCTGAAGATTTACACAACACAACTGAATGCAACAAGTGGATATTGTAAACTATAAAATGTACAGATTCTATGTTTCACACTCTTCCATGCCAATTTACACTTGCTGCGTATGCTTTATTTATGTTGCAGAAAAACCTATCGGCTAGAAGTTTTGATTATATTACTTATGTTCCATAAAGTGAAATCAAATCAGACGCTCGTGCCCATAACAAGTATGTTTGATACTCCCAAAATAACGAATCCCCCATTACCACATTAAGACTTGAATGTAGAATTCCATACCTTGATTCATTCAACCGCATATTTGTAGTTATTCCTCACTAATCAAACGCCACCTAATTACGGATGTTATCTCTTCTTTAACTTTACAGGTAACCCATTTTTCATACTTAAAAGAAGAGACAAACTATACGGCGGATTCACCATTTTTTCAACTGTTCCACCACCAGCAATCACCTCAACCTCAAATTCATACATGACAGCCACAACCACATATTTCATCTGCAAATAAGCCATTTCTTTCCCTAAACACATCCTAAAACCACCATGAAAAACAGGATACTTGAACTGATCCAACGGCTGATACACTCCATTATCATCCAACCATCTTTCGGGCTTAAACTGTCTACAATCTGACCCCCAAAGTCTCTCCATTCGCCCCATTGCATACGCTGAGTAATCAGCAAACCACCCTTTACCAACGAATGTACCATCGGGTAACACATCATCATTTACTGTCAATCTGGAGTTAATTGGAACTGGTGGGAAGAGTCTCATGGACTCTGATAAAGCAGCGTGTAAGTAGTGAAGTGTTTTCAATTCATCGAATGTGACGTTTGGTGGATGAATATGAGTTAGCTCTTTGCGGATTATGTCTTTACAATGTGGATGCCCATCTAATAACCAAAAGAACCATGTAAGTGCAGTCGCGGTTGAATCTTTACCTGCGAGCACAAAGCTTATGATTATATCTCTCAAGAAACCTCTTCTTTCTTCGTCGTTAAGTCCCATATCTTGACTTGAAACCATGAATCTTGAAAGTAAATCGTCTTCTTTGATCATGGAATCAGTTTGTGTTTCCTTTGATTTTATTATATCCATAGCGAACTGATTCACGGTTTCGATTGCTTGTTTATATTTCCTCTCGCTACCAATGTTAAAAAACCTTTTTATCTTCCATATTGCTGGCAATGGCGATATGAACCGATTGAACGTATGCTCGACTGCTACATCAAAAGCTTGCATGAACGAAATACTGTTCGCATCATTCGAATTCAATGATCCTGTAACAAACATATGAGCTTTGATATGATTACTTAGAATTTTTTTATGGAATAACCTATCAAGAAGCCCCCCAGTTTTCTAACTTTTTTTCATAGAGGCCACCCATTTGTTAAGAGAAGCAATAAAAACACTTCTAAAACCTTAATAAGTAAGGATCCTTTAAAGTTCATTGTAAAGTTCTTTTACAAAAGTAATAGCAAAACCTACTGCGAGATCCAATTTTCTTTAACCTCTAAAGTTCAAATGAATTTTAGATGATCCGTACTCTTTAGAGATATGTTTAAAACCAAAAATATGCATTGTTAATGATACACAAAGTTGGTTGTTAAAAGTTATATTCAACAAATCATCATTCAAGGTCGAATTAATTAATCCACGTGTTAACAGCTTAAAATAAACAATATCTATTTTCTAAAATGAACTTTTTAGGCTGTCCAAATATGTATCATATTCGTCTATACGCTACACCAATTACCACTTTTTGTGAGGGGACGATTAGCGACCATATATGTGGTCGCTAATATTGCAACGGCCCGCTTTTTTCAACCCCTTTTTGTCAAACCTTGGGTCCACGAATTTAGCGACCACCTACCTAATCGCTAAGTTTTCTCCACCGTATGCCAAAAACTATAAACGGAATTGATAAACCGAACTTTAACATATTAAAACAATAGAAACAAACTATAATTAGATGTGAAATAACAATTGTACTGTTGATTTAAATTAGATGGGACTTTATATTATAAAAAATGATGTAGAAATTAAAGGTATAACTACTAGTATTTTAAAGGAATTTAAATATTTATCACACTCGTGTATTATTACCTGGATCAACTCCAAACGCGACTTTACATATATTATCAAACGCAAATTTCCGTAGAACTTGCTGCAAATCAATCGTTTCACCCGAATCCACAGCAGACAAAAGACGAGGAATCAACGACTTTCCAACTTGAAACTCCACCGTATCCGAAATAAAACATCTAAGCGACTTAGTATTAAACTCATGAATTGCAATCTTACGTTGTACGGACCAAACATGTCCATCACTATTAAATATACCACCACCAAGTAACTCATCAAGTACATCTCTATACCGACTTCCTTTGA
Source organism: Tanacetum coccineum (assembly GCA_026074375.1). NCBI lineage: Eukaryota > Viridiplantae > Streptophyta > Magnoliopsida > Asterales > Asteraceae > Tanacetum > Tanacetum coccineum. The sequence goes on along the minus strand of BQNB010106037.1, from coordinate 8,324 downwards.
TATAATTATCAAAATTTGTACGTAAAATATGGTTGATATTGTCGGGATCAACCGTGCAAATACCTTTAGAGAGGTTTAAGAAGCCGTTTACTTTGAGAGTTAAAGTAGGGTTTGTGGACAGCATGTCGGTTACCCAGTCGTGGAAGCGGTTTCGGTTTACGAGGAACGCGATTATGTTGCCGATGAGTGGGTAGGATTGTCGACATGGTGGTTTGTGGCGGTGGCGACGGAGGAAGAAGGTGGTGAGTGTGAGTATGGATAGAGGTACGATGAAGAGAGAGAGGATATCATGGTTGTGGTTTTCCATTATGTTTTGTTTATTTCAGGATAAGGAGACCTACCGTTATGTTATTATATGTGTATATGGTAGCATTTCATTATCGGTATGAGTTGGATTATTTGTACTAAAATTGAAGTGAGAGTACTAAATCCATGATTCCGTGACAGCACACAAGATATTCATTGGTTGATTCAAACTTTCTGCGAGCCATAGATCTTCTAAAATTATATGTTGCTTATGTAAACAATAATGATGCCAATTGACATCTTTTTTGACAAAAATGGGATATACAACTTATAGTTATAACTCCATTACTTGCATATTTATCTTTCTAAAGTATAAGTCATAATAAAACAGTATAAAATATAGTGTATTAGTGGAAGCCAACGTAAAACCCAATTTAAAAACCATTCATTTACATGTAATTCTACCCTTAAATTTATTACATTATGGATTAAAATTGGATAACCCTTAAACTGTAGTATTTATCTTCGATTATTCGGTGTTCCGGGCTAACTTATCTTATGATCTTTTTCTCCAGAGGAAAAAGACCATAAGACTTTGTCAGTGATTACATTGTACAAGCTCACATATCTGACCTATGAAAATCTAAAAAGCGACCTATATCCATCTAAAATCCATACTTGTTACTTTTACCTAAGGGAGCGGAAGCTAAGGGCCGTCTCATGGATTTTAGTGGCTCTGTGCCATTATCACAAAGAGGCCCTTAAGCACACATATAATATACATATGTATGAGTTTTGCATAAACTAATTAAACTCGAGTCTCATATCGTGTGTGTGTATATATAATAGAAGTGTATGAAATTTGGTGGCCCTCGTGAAGCGGTGACCCTGTGCAAGCGCACCTCTTACACTCCCCTAAAGACGGCCCTGACTACAAAGGCGGAAAGCCGTTTAGTTGATGGTGTTATACATGCAAGGTTATGGTATGTTCGGTGAAAGTGACCGTCGTTGAAATTGGGTGTAGATGAAGATGCGGGAGATTAAAAAACGATACTATGTTTAGAAGTTAAACAAACATGATTGCCCGCGCGTTGGTGTGGGGCGTTAATTTTTTTTTCATTATTTTTTTTTGGCTTAGCGTTGGGCGATTTTTGTCTGCATAAGAGCTGGACCTTCCGCGCATTACGGCGAGACTTATTGATTACATAGCCCGCGCGTTGCCACGGTGCGTAATTTTTCGCGAATCTGTTTCGAATGAATATTGAGTGGAAATGTGTCCACGCGTTATTGGGCTCGTTTTGTTCGCAATTCGAAGATCTTTCCGCGGGTATTTTTTTATCTGAATGAATAGGTCGATATGTGTTATATATTTGATAAATAAAGTTTATTATATAAAGAAGTCGTGAGTTCTAGGGGTTTCTCTTCGCGGGTATCTCCTAGTGGTTCGAGTCCCGGAGCCTGCTCGTTTGGATGGTTTAACTCGGGGGTCGGATTTTAAGTGTGGTTCCTTAATATTTTTATAAAACAAGCATACATTTTTTATAATTTTATAGATGAGGATTTTACACACCCGGACCATATGCGACATGTCAGAGTAATGGCAATTAAGGGCCCGTTTGGTAGGGGGTCATGGACACAAAGGAATACAATCATAGTTGATAACAAATGTTTGGTACGTCCATTTAAAATTTGTAATTTACAACACACCTAACAATATGAGGCTTCTACCAACCCACCACAGCAAGTTGGTATTCTGACACAAAACCCTTGACTTTCTGATTTTGACAGTAGCTAACTGGTATGTGCTTAATTACACATACCTTTTACCTTTAAAAACGAGCTAAAATAACCAAAAACGGACTTAAAATGCCAAATATATGCTTGTTATTGCCAATTTGTAATTGTGCAGGAACTATAACAAAGAAAATGACAAAAACAAAGCCAACAACGACAAAACGGACACGAATGGGAAAAGACTGTGAAAGACAAAGCCAAAATGCAAAGCGGAAAGTCAAACAAGACAAAAAGTCCAACAGAAAAGTCCACTGGCAAGCCCTAAGTCAACCCCGAAAGCCCAAAAAATTCAACACTACCAAGAAATGATAAGTTTAGAGGGTTATGAAATTGCCAACCCCCTAAACTTATATTTATATTGAGAATAAGAGGGAGGAAGAAGAGAAGGGCAAATTGCCAATTTAAGCAAAGAATTACTAGAAGGGGAAAAGCGTCAAGTCTTCTAACTTGTACACCAAAAACAAAGCCAAAACGACAAAACCAGACTCGGAATGGAAAAGACTGTGAAAGACAAAGCCAAATCAAAGCCGAAAAGACAATCAAGTCAAAAAGTCAATTGGTCAAAGTCAAAGTCAACCCCGACAAATCCAAAAGTCCACATGTGAAGAAATATAAGTTTGAGGGTTAAAAATGCCAAAACCCTAAACTTATATTTAAAGAGGAAAAAGAGAAAAGAAAAGAGAAGGGTTAAAACTGCCAAAGTGGCAAAGAAAAACCCCATGGATACTCACCTCCCCCCTCCCCCACTAAAACCCTAATCCCAATTGGCAATCCCACAAATCCCCAAGGCTTGTTCGACGGTCAAGATTTGTTTTTGGTTTTGCTCTCACCAAACTAACACAACAAACACATGGGTTTGAAGACTCGGTTATAAAAGAGGAAGAAGACAGAAGAAAAAGAAAAGGAGTTTTTAGTTTTAACTTTCAGCTTTGTATTTCCTTTAATTCTAAGCATTTCTTTTAAGCATTTTCTTTTTAAGCTTTCATTACTTGTACTTTTGTTCATTCAGCTTGTACTAAATCAATTTGAGCAATACAATTTAGTTCTTAAGTATCTTTGTCCTTTGTTTTTCAATATTAAGCCAAATTTACTCAATAAGCATTCAATAAGCTCTTTTGAGCTTATTCCTGTTAATAAGCTCAAATTTAGTTTAAAACTTTGTAAAAGCTTTTAAATACTGTTTTTTAGCTCATTTAGTTTAAAAGTGTTCATTTAAATTCGAATTAAGCTCATTGTGGAAGATTAAGGAGTAATAAGCTCTTATAAGCTCATTTAGCTTATTAAGCTGGTTTAGAGGCAAGGTGCCATTTAGGATCACCTAGACTCTACACTTGGATGTCTAGGTGAAGAAGAATCTTCAAAATTCAGGTTTACCTTTCTACATTTCATTCTAGCCAATTCATAGCTTATTTCAACTTGCTTAATTCTTTTAAATTTTCATGTTAATCCTGTCTCATTTAACTTCATTAGCCTCTAGGAGTTTTAGCCTTAAGCTGTTCTAGTTATGTTCATTTCTAGTTTTCAGTTCTTAAATACTGTCATAAAAAGTAGAGTAAGTGCTCATTTCCTATTAATAAGCTAGGACTTTTAGAGCTCACTTAGCTTAAGTAGGTTTATTTCAGTAAGTGTAGATAAAAGGTTTTAATAGTTTAAGCTTTGAAATAGTTTTTAAATGCATTTGGAGTTGACAGTTTTATATAAGGGAGTGTTTGGCATTAGAGGTATTTGACTTTTAAAGTCAAAGTTTTCATATAAAAACTTTTCATTCAGTTGTGTTAGGGTAGTTTAGCAAGCTTTGAGCAGGTTTTAGAGGTTAGTTTGTTGAATTACAAAGTTTAGATTACAAAAGCTCATCATTTGCACCAGGGCAGTTTAAGAGTTAAGAGTTTTTAGAATTCAAATTCATTTTAAGCAATGAGAAGGTAACTAAGTGTTAGTAAGCATTGTTGTACATGTAATGAGTTAGTTGAATCAGTTTTAAGTAGAGTTTTACCCTATACACTTGTTCCTTGCACACTGCATCAGCAAACAACAGCATTTCAAACTGTTGTAGCTTAATACACCTCTTGATTTCTTATTTTTAGTTGGGATTGTTAGAAACCTTTTATCTAGTTTTGATTAATAAACATAGTATAGCTTAGATTCAAAATTTCAGCATCTAAGGTTCAGTAATAAGCTTGTTAGCTTATTAGAAAAAAGCTCAAAAACAGTTTAATTCAAACTTTGCACTTTTTCATTTTAATTTTCTTGCTTAATCTGTTAATACTAGGGTGATTTTAGTTTAAAAACTTTTACTGCACATCTTAAACATCAATTAGCTTCTTTTAGTTTTCATTTTCACCTAGTAATAAGCTCTATATAAGCCAAAAGCCAAAAAGCTTGTCAAACTGCTAGTTTCTGTGACAGAATCTAAGTGGCTTATTTTCTAGCTTATTCTGTGGTCAAAAGTTGAAAGTCCTTTTGTTAAAGTTGTTTATAATAAGCTAGTCTATAAGTTTGTAGTTTTAAGTTTTTTCTGAATCTCAATTTTTAATAAGCCAAAAATAAGCTAGAATCGTAGGGTCTGTTTTGTATATCTTTGATAGTATAGGGTTACGCGTTTTCATAGTAGTGTAAATTCCCAAATCTTTGCCCGCCTACCCTGTACTTTTGTCTTTTACACTTTCTACCCTATACTTTTCGAAAAATAAAAAAAAGGGGGAAAGACAAGAGGCCCGGGTGAGCAAGACTCGAACCCGGGACCTCTCGATACAAACCCCCTTTTACTAACACACTTACCACTGCGCCCTTGGGTCTTTTTCGTTAAAGACTCAAGGGCACTAGTATTTAAGTACGTTTTTGGCTCATAAGCTATAAAGCTGTTTAAGCTTATTTTCGGGCTTATTTGTCGAGCTTATTTGTGTCTCTTATTTTTCGTAGGACTATTTCAGTGTCTAGTATTTTTAGAAAATTTTTCAGAATTTTTAGATAAGGTTTAATATTTTTTATAATTTAATTTAGATAAAAGTTTATTTAATTCATAAAAAATACAAAAATTATCAAAAAAATATTTTGCTTTTTTAGAAAATTTTCTTTTATCATCTAGTTTGTAGGAAAAATATAAAATTTTTCGTAGGGTCATTTTTACAACTTTTTGTCTTTTAAAGAACGGGTCCGGGTACGGGATTTTGTTTTGACTCGTTTTTGGGTCAAACGAACTCCGTTTTCGGTCTAGTCTTTTTCATTCTTCGTTATTTGATCCCTAGAGTAGTTTAGAAGTGAAAAATTCTTCGTAGGGTTATTTTTAAAGAATTTAGGTTTTTCCCCCTTTGTTCGGGATTCGGGCTCTCGTTTTCTAGTTTAATTTCATAATTTCTAGGTTTTCATTAAACGTTTTTATTCGTTATTGTTTAATTTGACTTTTTCAACTTCCCAAATCCATTCCTTCATTCAAACTCAAATCTTCGACTGTATCGATTGTCCATTCCAGCCTCGTTGGGGATAAACGACCCGGGAAAGCTCTATACTACTTCTCGGTTTTATTGATCTTGTTGGTTTTTACACTTAGATATATATTTTATATTTCACTATATATTATATATATTTACGGTGTGAATCCAGCCAGTCAATTTTTGGCGCCGCTGCCGGGGAGGCTGTGCAACCGTTTATCGTTACGTTGATCAATTGTGTTTGAAACTGTGAATATTTTCTTTTATTATAAAAATATAAAAAAGTACAAAAATATTTTTCATTTCTTTTAGTATAATTATCAGATAAAAACCAAAGAAAAACCATTTATCTTTCACATCTTTCTTTCCAATTCATTTCCAAATCCAAATCATATTCCAAACCCTCAAGTAAAACAAACGCACCCTAAAACCGTCACATGCCACTTCAAATCAGATAAAATTTATTTTGGATGGTTCATAATCACGTGTCTTATTTGTGTGTCCTACAAAGAATCCAATATAATTATTTTTTATAGAGTGAATCAAATAACAATCACACCTTCTGTTTAAAAATAAGGGTCCGATGGTACGAAGGTACAGGATTTGGGTTGAAAGATGGGAGAAATTTTTAGTTTGGTAAAAATATGTCGGTGGCCAAAAACTGGCTTCAATGCAAAAAGTTAAGACTTACACAAATATGGGTATATAGCCGGGTTTCAAAGAAAATGATTGACATTTCTTGTCCTTTGCAAAATGTTGTGAGCCTCATTGTAATCTCCATCACTTATTATTATTTAAAAATTATTTTATTATAAAAAATTTCAACATTCTTTTTTAATATATTTTTAAAATAATAATATTATACAAAAATATATATTTTCTCCCTCCTACTTTTTTTCTTAAATTTACACAAAATCAAAATCCAAATCCAAATCCAGATCCTAATCCTAATCCTAATCCAAATCCTAATCTTAATCCAAATCCAAATCCCTTGACAAGCCAAATGGACCCTGAGAGTAGACTTTTAAATTTGAGATCGTAAGGTAATAAAACGATAGTTTTGTTGATGTATTTATTGTGAATGAATAAATAATTTGATTAAGCGAAAACAAAATTAAGGGTGTTTGTTTCGATGGGACGGTAGCTAGGCTGCGTCCGGTTCACTGTTCACCAGACTAGGGTGCGTTCGGAGTGGGGTATTGCACCATAAAAGGGTGCGTTGGATTGGGTCTTGACACCACAAGGGTGTTTGTTTTTGGGACAGCCACCGCACCACAAGGGTGCGGCTGGTTTGTGAAGAGAGCCCCTAAGGGGTGCGTTTAGTTTGATGTAAATGCACCAAGGGGTGCGTGGGTTTCGGGACAGCCGGGGGGAGAGGGTGCATTGGATTTGTTTAAGAAATAAGGGTGCGTTGGGTTTTCAGCAAGCAAGGGGTGGTTGTTTTCGGGTTTGGTTGTGGGTTCACGGCACCTAAGAGGGTGCGGGTTGGTTGGCTGCCACCACCACAATGGTG
>BQNB010106036.1:0-23475 GCA_026074375.1 Tanacetum coccineum | reverse complement strand
CCTTGAAGAAAATTAATTACCCACGTTTATTTAATTAAACAATTAATTTTCTAAGGTTAGGACCCAACTTGACATACCCCTACCACATCAGTTGATCTGCTAGTGATGGTGTAGTCAAAAGGTAATCAACGATTGATAATTCACAACTTTTGAAATTCCTAAACCATATGGGACTTACTTTATTACAATAATGTCTAGTAAGCATGTTTCATCCTATTTATACCGCGTGTTAACAGGTGGTATTTGCTATTTTATACATATCTTTTACTATGAAAAACGAACCCAAAAGACCAAAAACATAATAAAATTGCAAATATATGCTTGTTTTTGTGTTTGTGTATGTGCAGGTATAGATATTAAAGAAATGGAAAAACATAAAGACAAAACCAGACAAAATCGAGCACGGGATCGGAAAGAGCGCGAGAAAACGAGTCTAACGATGCCCTTGGAGCTTAATGGGCCGGGCCAGCCCAAGCTAACACAAGCCTAACAAGGGCCCAAGATTGCAATCCTATTTGCCATATTATACTTGCTTCACGTTTAGAGAAGAAAAAATAATAATAAAATAAGAGAGGTGATGACGCAAGGATGATGTAAGCCTATGTGCCAAGAAATAAATCAAACAGAGTCACGTGCAATTCCATTATAAAAGACTTGGGCAAATGAATGGAGGACATGTGGCGGATTTATACATGAATTTCAAGTTTACATACAAAAAATGATCCAACGAAGGAAATGGCTGCGTACTTATCAAGCTTATTTAAATGGACACGTGGCTTCAAGAGATCGACAGGATGAGATATATGAAGATTGTGATCCGTGTGACACCGAAAACAAGCCAATGCTTGGCTCCATTATTCCCTAATGATTGGAAAAAAATTACATTTTCATCCCCTCTCACCTCTTTAAATACAACCTGCTCCCTTATATTTGGAGCTAGTATTTTTAGTTTTTTTTAGTTTAGTTTTTTAAGTCTTTAGCTTATTACTTTTTAGAGTTAGCTTATTTTAGTTTTTCAGCTTATTTGTACCTGCTTATTTCAAAAGTTTATTTGGATGTTGTATTAAAGATGTTTTGAAGTTGATGTAAGATCTCGATTTGCTAATTTTATGATTAATCACTCGTCTTCTTTTCTTTTTCGTGTGGCTTATTCATTAAGCTATTTTCTCGTGTTTATTTCTGCAGCTTATTAACATCAAAAGTTCTTAAAAGCTTAAATAATGACTTCTATTAGCTCTCCAAGCTGGGTCGTGTTATTATCAAAAGTTTTTAAGAGTTTTTCGAATTAATAAGCCAAAATAAGCTCAAAAATGGTTTATTTATGTGCTTAATTCGTTTTTGTTAATTAGAAGCTCATAATTTCTGTTTATTTACGTTTCTAAATAGCTTATTTGGTTTCACTTGAGCTTATAAGGTAAGGATCAAATTTTCGTTAGCTTATTGCTTATTTGTGTTGAGATTTAATTTGTTAAAGTGCTTGTCGCTTATTGAAAGTTCATGTTGCTACTTTAGGTTGTTTATCAATTTAAATTTGAGCTTATTTCATTTTAGTGTTGGTTAGTTTAAGCTCAAATCTCGTTTAGCTTAAATCAAGTAGCTTATTAAGTTTTGTTAAGTTTTAGTACTTATTTTGGTGATAAAAATTGTGTATCTAGTTTGTTTATTGCTCTTAGAGTTATTTGATAGCTATTTGTGCAGTGATTAATAGTAAGATGTATCGTAAAAATATTAGAGCTCGATCGAATTTAGTTTGTTTTCGTTTTCAATCTCTAGTTGCTTAATCGAATTTAATTGTTAGGATTCTTTTAATCATGCTTGTTTGTGAGCTAATTGCAAGATTTTTCGTCAGATATATGGTCGGTTATAAAAATTTACATTAAGTTGCATTTTGGTCTACAAATTATAAGTGGACCTCATTTGCACGTGAGCACTCTTTGGTTTATAAAATTTTCATTAGGTCAGTAAGTTATAATTTAGGATGCATTGTACTTGGGCCACGTTTGGTTTATAACATTTCATTTGGGCCTCATGAAATATACGAAGAATCATATTGTATGTTTACAATTAAAAACTTTGTTCACTGTTAACCATTTTTTTGTTTATTTGTGTTATCTTTGGTACCGGTCAACTCATGAGGCGCGGAGCTTAAGGGTATATTTAGCTAGACCGAATTTTATTATTTGCTTTAGCTAAATAAACCGGGTGCTATTCGTTTAATTGCGGGTCTCTAATTCGGTTCAATTTTCTATTCCTTTTTCAATTAATTAGTGTAGATTTATTTTATCGTTTTATAATATTTTTGCCAATTTATTTTTGCCATGTTTAGTATAGATTTATTTTTGTCGTCAAATGCAATGTTTGTTAGATTGTATTTCATTATGAGTAGTGAGTAGATTTATTAGTGCTTGTTAAGTGATTAGTGATTTGGAATTTAGGTGCGGGTTTAAAAAAAAGTTGTAAAAAGTATTAGTCATTAGTATTTTCTTCTCGATTTACATTCCGTCATTAATTTTTAATGCAATTTAAATAATTGTCATTTATTTTAAAAAGCATTTTACTTACTTGTCATTTAATTTCTTGAAACTAGTTTTTTTTTAAACCTAAGCCCGCACTTGATGAACATTTCACGTCGCTTAGCAAGCATTTTTGTCATTTATATCTTTTAGATTAATTTTAGTAAAATCTTGTAGTTTTAAATTGTAGAATTAATATTAGTTTAATTTTTAGTATAAAAAAATAGTTTAAAACCAAATCCAAAAACTTAGATGACAATCAAGCTCGATTCCCAACATTCCCTTGAATTTCCATTCACCTCTCGCCGAGGAAACGACCCGGAAGGTTTTTGATAATTGCTTTGGTTAAAAGCAATTTTCTAGAACCCGACGGAAATACTACACTATATTATTATTGATACCCTCCTTATATATTATATATATTACGTATACGTATTCGGAGATGATCAACAGGTCTAACCACAACAACGCTAAGTCATCCAATTTCAAAACAGTAATTATGTAACACTCACCGTCTCACGGAAAAGCGTATAATTACCTTGTGATTGCAAATCTACACACGTCTCATGCATAGTAAAGAGCAATCAACAAGTGTTTTTACAAATTGGATGGCAATAACTTAGTTGAAAAAGGGTATTTTATTTGACGTGTCAAATATGTACGAAGAAGCATGCATACATCTTCGTATCATTGATTTTAATAAAAACTTTTACTCAATTAAGTTATTATTACGGTATCACCTATTATCATCGTATCTTATACATAAATAGTGAGACCTTAAAATTGACGATTCAACGTGTTTCCAAATCTAAAGAGTTATGTCTTTTTTCAAAAAAATAATAACACTGTAGTGACATGCCATGGTTCACGGTAACTCCAATCGAACGCACAAAGAAGCGGAGAATCAGGTCAGCGCGAAGCGTATTAAAAACCTGAATTCTTTAGGAATGTTGACCACTCCGCCTTAAACTTCTCTTATAGTTTGTTCTAGTGGATGAGCCGTACTTCCCATGAGTCCATAGCGTCTAGTTTTATTCATAAAAAAACTTTAATTTTGGAAACACATTATGAACTATAAATTGCTAGTCTAATCATGGAAGATTTTATATCGGATGTAAGCCGAATCCACTTTTGACTGTTTGCATTATATAGTCCATAATAAATCTTATTTCGATAATCATTAGTCATGTTTATATTTGTTTTCTGAAAAACCCTTTTATTTTCTCACAAGTCAAGAACTTAAAATAAAACATATAAACATCAACTAAACTAAATAACATTTATTTAAACTCACTTAACAATTAAGGCATGCAAACCATTACATATGATCCTAATTATCCAATAATTAAATAATGTATTTATTCACATAAGGCTTCTTCGTCCTATAAACTCCGGCCACATCCATCGATATAATCGATTGCGTAAGCCTTATATAAATAAATACCACATAGCACATAAATCTTTTAACTATTTTGTGAATTTTGCGGGAACGATGCTCGTTATAGTTACTATTGTACACCTCAAGTCCCATTTATCTATCCGAAACCGTGTTACAATCAAGACTTTAAATTCCCGCAAGATTTTCATAAATTTCAACAACAATATCTTTGTTGTGAAAATTGCGAGGGTCCGCACGAGACTTTTTAATGTCAACCAATGAATGAAGATTATTATGAGCAATTTACTGTCAATCATCCAATCTTCAATGCTCAAAATAGTCTTTTCAATGCTCAAAATGAGTTTCTCAATTCTCAAAACAAGCTTATGGAGCAAATGACATCCATATGTGATATGGTTGGTCAAATTATGCAAAAGAAGGAAGAAGAAAAGCGAATTGCGAAAGAGCAAAAGGCTAAAGATCGATATTGGAAGATTCCCATTTGCTACGATGATGACGAGGAGTATACCATTGCTATCATACCCGATTTACCAACCAAGGAACCTAAGTACTCTCTCATAATGGGGAACGAGCATCTTAGCACTATTCCTGAAAAGGAATCGGACGAAATAATAAAGTCTAGTGTTGAGAACCTTGTCCCAATCCCAAGAAAGTCCGAGGATTTTTCTGATAATGAAAGTGAGTGTGATATGCCAGTTTGTGATGATTTTATGACTTTCCTGAATCCTCTTTTTGATTCTGAGGACGATTTCACCTCTAGTGATGACGAGTCACTTTCTGATGAGGACGTTCCAATGGAAAATTTCAAAATTTATTTGAACCCTCTTTTTGATGATGAAGAAATCATTTCTCCAAAGATTGATCTGCAGGTATTTCAAAGTCGAGTCTAACCTTATCGAATCTTTGCTTAACCGATATTTTAAATTGATTTCTTCAACTAATATTTTATTATCTACCTCGAGGAGTTCTTCCAGGAGAACTCGCCCATATCGATCTCAATTCCCCACCGGAATTACAAAGCCGACTTTGATCTAGAGGAAGAAATCCGTTTTGTTGAGAATTTGTTGTATGATAATTCATCTCCTCGACCTCCGAAAGAATCTAATTCTGAAATTTCTAATGCTACAATCGAGTCTCTCTCTCCATCTCCATCCCCTTGAGGATACTGACCCTTTATGAGGGTATGACATATTTCTGCGTCAATATTCAACACCACCGGGTGTTGAATTGACTACGATCTCGGAAGGGTCATTATTTTACTTGAAAATTGCGTAACGATGACCTTGTTCCCCTTGCTGAGTATAATCATTTTACCTTTTACGTTGCGCCCAGATTACATCCGGTGAAAAACGATTTTGATGACTAAAACGAAGATGAATGTTTGACCCACGGGGAGTGAATTGATGTTTTTGAAATATGAAGATGACTGATTATTTCGCTAACAATATAGTCCTTCGAATTTCACTCCGAGTGTCTCACCACCCTGAGGTATCCTCCTTGTACTTCTCTCTACCCGGGAGTGAAGACACCATTTTTGACCTGTGCATCCCCACTTATGAGCCGGTGGCATCCATCGGGATGGAACTATCATGTGCTTTAAAGATTATCAAACATTAATGAAAGCCCATTGAGATGTTTTCTTCCATTTTCTTTCCCAAGGGACAAAGGAATCGGGTCTATTCAGGCTCAAGACTCGTGAACAAAAACAAGCGCTTCTCCTTTCTGGAGGCAACCCATGTCTTTTCATCTTTCTATTATCTTGATTATACGTATTGGTGATATTTTATACCCCAGTGTGGGGCTGCTTCTTTCTATGGTATGTGTTTTCGTTTTTGCAGGATTCCTTAAGGAATCATGAAACCCGTGCTTGTTATATCCATCCCTCCAATCAACGGTTTTCCCGATCTTCTGAATATATGGAATCCTCATATACTGATCTTATATATTTTGGCTTCCCCCTTTCACACTTGGAAATTTTTTTGCATTTGCCTTTACATCTCTTAAGTGTGGGGGTAAAACCCTCTATATTTTGAACATTGAGGGCCAATGTTCTATCTAAGTGTGGGGGGGGGGGGGGAGATTTCTATCGAAATTGATCTTACCTAGTGCCCTGCTGTTCCGCATCGTCAAACCCCGTTTCCCCCCCGCAAGAATATTTAAAAATTTAAATGTCAAAATATCTAGTGTTATTGTTCTAAAAAAAAAGAAATATTTGCAAATATATATAGATATAAATATAAAAAGAATCTAAATATGATATATATATATATATATATATATATATATAGATATATAGTTAGTTAAAAAAATAGAAAATAGTTGACACGAATGTAGGTTTTCCGTTGGTGAGAACGAAAAGTAAAATTTTGACACCGACCAATTTATATCTTAGCTTTCTCCATAACTAAAAAAGATTGTCTTTGCTAATCTTTTATATAAGTAGCTATAAAACGCTAGTCTATCTTGAAAAGGTCAAGACATTTACAAGTTTCCCATAATTTTGATGTTTAAAATATGCGAAGATTCAGATTTATAATAGTTGAGATTTCTCCATACCAATCGTGACTTGTTAAAAAGTACCAGTCCTTAATTTGTTAAGGCTAAGTATTCACGAGTTTACTTTCAATTAAAATTTTTAATATTGTGAAGAACAAGAGATAAAGAGTAGAAGTATAAAGTTTTATTCTAAAACATAGAATATTGGATTTCATAAAGCCAAGATGTTAATTGTGGCTTTTTCTCCCATTAGCTTTGTTTCACCTTATATATAATTTGTTTAATAAATAGAGTTTTACGGTTTTTTTGTTATACATTAGATTAATAGAATTTTCTTTAGTTCCTTTGTCGATTGAGATAATAACACATGAGGAAAACTTTAATTTGGCATGACAATGAAAGTATCACATTAATAAATTTTTTGCTTTATCGCCTAAAAGAGCCTTAGCGTAAATGGGGAAAGTAGAATCTAATAAGTGCAAATTTAAGCCATAATTAATTCTTAAAAAGAGCCTTAGGGTATATGGAATGGATATTGTTGCTTAATTTTTGCTTTAGTCGTTCCTTAAAGAGCCTTAGGGTATATGGAATGATTGAAGTTGTCTTGTTTGTACCTTAAAGAGCCTTAGGGTATATGGTGCAAATAAGATTGGTCCATTTATGTCTTAAAGAGCCTTAGGGTATATGACATGAATGGTACCTTGCTTAAGTAACCTAATAAAAGCCAAATTTAGGTCGCCTCGATGTGGACTTAATCTTGATGACATTTGATCTTTTGAAAAGGGCTAGAAGCTAATTATTGCATTTTTAACCGTTACGCTTTATTTTCGGAATTAATAAGTATCAAAACAAGTCTTAAAGAGCCTTCAGGTATATGACTTAAATAAAATCTTGAGATACAAAATTAGGAATAAGGGAGGAAAAGAAAGTACACAATTAGTAATTCTGAGTAGTGTTAGTATCATGACTTGTATTTGACAATGATCTTGTTTTTAACCTTAGTATGGAAAAGTGAAAGTTAGGGACGATGAATTTATTTTGCTTGTTTTATGATCTTAAGTTTTATCAAAAAAAATAATAATAAAAAAATAATAAAAAGTAAAAAAAATAATAAAAAAAGGAAAAATGTTGAAAATGGAAAACGGGGCGTTTCTTAACTATTGATTCCTTAATCCTTTTAAATGAGCACTTTGCTACTTTTCGAGGTGATTAGTTTGAGGGGATTAGAATTTTTAGTTTTAAGTGTGTATTTATTACATTGCGTGAGGACACGGCAATACTTTAGTATGGGAGAATTTGATATTTGCTATTTTATACATATCTTTTACCATGAAAAACGAACCCAAAAGACCAAAAAGATAATAAAATTGCAAATATATGCTTGTTTTTGTGTTTGTGTATGTGCAGGTACAAATATTAAAGAAATAGACAAAAATAAAGACAAAATCGAACAAAACCGAGCACGGGATCGAAAAGAGCGCGAGAAAACGAGTCTAACGGTGCCGCTTGTTAGTCTTAATGGGCCGGGCCAACCCAAGCTTAGCACAAGCCAACAAGTGGCCCAATGAGTTGCAAGCCCATTTGCACATGTTATCCTTTTTTGCTTCACGTTTTATCAAAATTTATTAAGAGCTTTTCGAATTAATAACCAAAAAATAAGCTCAAAAAATGGTTTATTATGTCTTTAATTCGTTTTTGTTAATTAGAAGCTCATAATTTCTGTTTATTTACGTTTCTAAATAGCTTATTTGGTTTCACTTGAGCTTATAAGGTAAGGATCAAATTTTCGTTAGCTTATTGCTTATTTGTGTTGAGATTTAATTTGTTAAAGTGCTTGTCGCTTATTGAAAGTTCATGTTGAACTTAGTTTTTATCATTTTAAATTATGAGCTTATTTCCATTTTAGTGTTGGTTAGTTTTAAGCTCAAATTCACGTTTAGCTAAATCAAGAGCTTAATAAGTTTTGTTAGTTTGTAGTACTTATTTTGTGATAAAATTGTGTATCTATGTTTGTTTATTGCTCTTAGAGTTATTCGACTAGCTATTTGTTCAGTGATTAATGAGTAAAATGTATGCGTAAATAAAAATAGAAGCTCGATCGAATTTAGTTTGTTTTTGTTTTCAATCTCTAGTTGCTTAATCGAATTTAATTGTTAGGATTCTTTTAATCATGCTTGTTTGTGAGCTAATTACAAGATTTTTCGTCAGATATATGGTCGGTTATAAAAATTTACATTAAGTTGCATTTTGGTCTACAAATTATAAGTGGACCTTCATTTGGCATACGTGAGCAACTCTTTGGTTTATAAAATTTTCATTAGGTCAGTAAGTTATAATTTAGGATGCATTGTACTTGGGCCACGTTTGGTTTATAACATTTCATTTGGGCCTCATGAAATATACGAAGAATCATATTGTATGTTGACAATTAAAAACTTTGTTCACTGTTAACCATTTTTTGTTTATTTGTGTTATCTTTGGTACCATTACCCATCAGGACAACTCATGAGGTCGCGAACTTAATGGTATATTTAGTTAAACCTATTATTTATTATTTGCAATAGCCTAAATAACCGGGGTGTGCTATTCGGTTTAATTGCGGTGTCTCCAATTTACTGTTCAATTTCTAATGCATTTATCTATTAATTAATGTAATTTATTTTATCGGTTTTTATAATAATTTTGCCTATGTATTTTTTGCCATGGTTTAGTATAGATTATTCTGTCGTCAAATGCAATGTTGTTAGATTGTATTTCCATATGAATAGTAGTAAAGTTTTTAGTGCTTGATAAGTGATTATGTGATTTTTGAAATTTTAGGTGTTCAGTTAAAAAAAGAGTTCTTAAAAAAGGTATTAGTCATTGTTATTTTCTTCTCGATATACATTTCGTCATTAATTTTAATGCAATTTAAAAATAATTGTCATTTTATTTTAAGCAAGACATTTTACTTTACCGATTGTCATTTAATTTCTTGAAATCTTGTTTTGTTTTTAAAACCAAAGCCACGTCACTGTAATGAACATTTCACGTCACATACAATCATTTTCGGCATTATAATCTTTTAGATTAATTTTTAGTAAAATCTGTAAGTTTTAAATTGTAGAAATAATATTAGTTTAATTTTATATAAAAAAGATGTTTAAAACCAAATCCAAAAACTAGATGACAATCAACCGATTCCAACAATCCCTCGATGTTTCATATCCGCTCTCCGCTACTGAGAAACGACCCAGAAGGTTTTTGATAATTGCTTTGGTTAAAAACGATTTTCTAGAACCCGACGGAAATACTACACTATATTATTATTGATATCCTCCTTATATATTTTATATTACGTATACGTATTCGGTAGGATATCAACAAGTCCTAAACCCACAACAACGCTAAGGTCATCCAATTTTCAAAACAGATAATTAGTAACACTCATCCGTCTCAATAAACAGAAAAGGCGTATAATTACCTGTAGTGCAAATCTACACACGCTCATGCTTAGTAAAGAGCAATCAACAAGTGGTTGGTTATTTACAAAATGGATTGCAATAAACTTATTGGAAAAGATATTTTATTTGACGTGTCAAATATGAATAAAAGCATGCATACATCTCCGTAGCATTTGAGTTTAATAAAAACTTTACTCATTACAGTATAATTACAGTAACACCTATTATCATCGTATCTTATACATAAATAGTGAGACCTTAAAATTGACGATTCAACGTGTTTCCAAATCTAAAGAGTTATGTCTTTTTTCAAAAAATAATAACACAGTAGTGACATGCCATGGTTTCACTGGTAACTCCAATCGTACAGCAACAAAGAAGCGGAGAATCAGGTCAGCGCGAAGCGTATTAAAAACCTGAATTCTTTAAGAATGTTGACCACTCCGCCTTAAACTTCTCTTATAGTTAGTTCTAGTGGATGAGCCGTACTTCCCATGAGTCCATAGCGTCTAGTTTTATTTCATAAAAAAACTGTTAATTTAGGAAACACATAGAACGATAAATTTTCTATTCAATCATGAAGATTTTATATCGGATGTAATCCAGAATCCGACTTTTGACTGTTTGCATTATATAGTCATTAATAAATCTTCTTTTTCGATAATCATTAGTCCATGTTTATATTTGTTTTCTGAAAAAAAACCTTTTTATTTTCTCACAAAGTCAAGAACTTAAAATAAAACATATAAACATCAACTAAACTAAATAACATTTATTTAAACACACTTAACAATTAAGATCATGGCAGAAAACGTTAGATATGGATCCAAAATTATCTAATACTTAAAACATTGCACATATTATATAAAGCTCCTTTTCCAATAAAACTCCCAAGCCTCAATCCATCACAAAATCGTTGCGTAAGCCTTAAACTAATATACACCCCATAGCACATAATTTTTTAACTATTTAGAGGGCCCCAATAATTCAGATAATAAGGTTTTCGCAGAATTGCAAGAATCATTTGGACTTTACATTAAGAAAATAATAAAATTATGTGTATCTTGATCATATTTAAAACAAATCCTTTTAACAATTAACAAGATTTAAATATCTAATATCAATCCATGATAAATTTGCATGATTTTATCATGGATCTCCATTAACAATTAACAAAACTTAAAACTATTAACAATTAATACATCAAGTTTCATATATAAAATTGCATACAACACTAGATCTCGTCTAATTAATTTTATTAACCGTCAAGATCAAATCTTTTTAACAAAAGACGCCCACCGATAGAATTAAAGATTAATCACAAACCTAATTTGTCCAATTTTTATTACTTGTAATTAAAAGAAATCTACATGATGGCTCGTGATGCCACTTTTGAGTTAATACAATCTAATTAACAAATTAATTAACAAGATAGCGCAACGAATAAAGATAACATGTAAGAATACATAATTAACAATAAATAATAAGAAGTATACCTTTTAGCACGAAACGATACACCGTTTTAAAAGTAACCCGTAATACACCGTCATCTATATACACAGGTAGTAATAATTTCACACGCGAATACCACAAGAATTTAAAGTATGATTCCTCTAAGCTTCCACACACAATACGTTCTTAGCAAACAATGAAGTATGATAGTACTAGTAGTGATATAACAAACAAATTCCTTCGTCTTTGATTTCTATCAACACACGAACGAATCATAATAGTTTTGGTTTTTTGTTCGTCACCTAAACCCCAAGGGTTGTTGGAGCACTGGATCGCACGACACAAGAAAAAAATGTAAAAATGAAAACCCTTTAAGATATACAAGGTTCTCTCGAGCTTAGGTAAACACAAGGACGATATATAAAGGTTTTTGGTTTTTCAAGTTTATCCATAATAATGAAAAACAAAATCCCTATAAATAGTACCCTCACAAAGATACTCCCTAAAACCTATTAGTACACTACGTTTCCACCAACTAGAACAAGGAAAAGGCTCAAACCAAAAATTCCTTTTTCGTTAGTTTTTTATTATTAAGAGTCCCTTTAAACTTTTAATACTTAAATCTCATTAACATTTAACGATTTGTTTGCTAAATCATTACTTAAACATTGTTTACGTATTAACGTATACGTCCCATTAGGCTCAAATAAATATTCTGGACATATATTAATTCATATTTAGACATAATCCAACATAAACAACCACAAGGGAGAACAATAGTCGACAGGATTAAATCTAGCCCAAAATTTATTGATACGATTATTAAGTTGAGTACAAAAATGATTATCTTGTGAGATAAACTCTCTAATGAAACACAAATGATTCAAAGATAAAAGAAGTGATCAAAAGATAAGTAAAAATGATGAGGAAGACCGAGAGAGTGATTAGGGTTAGTGTTGGTGATTTTAGTGTCATCGACGACCATTTAGGTAATGATGATTTACTAGAGACTAATGTGGTTTCATGTTCGGCTCGGATACGAGTTAGGGAAGTATGTAGTGCACACTCGTTGAGTTAACATGAAATCTATCAAGACAGGAAATGCAGAGTTTACGCCGTAAACTCATGCTGGGTAAGGAACTAAGATCTTTGGGGTTTACGCCGTAACCTATGCGATTAGGTTACGCTGTAATGTATAGTCAATATCAAAAACTTGTTGGATTACGTCATAATAGGTAATGTTACACCGTAATATGTGAAGTAATAACGATGTTACGCCGTAAACTATCTTAGTGTTACGCCGTAAAGTCTATGTCAGTTTGTTGTAAAATAAGGTTTTAACCAACTCTAATTGCCTAAAACTGTCATCTTTTTCTGTATATTCATACAGAAACATTGTGTCTCAGATATACAGAAGGAAAAACTCTCTTACAATTCGTCCATTGTTCATAATTTGTGATCTTGTGTCTAGAACACAAATTGATATTCTTCTTGTATTATCCCAATAGAGATTTCGTGCAACCCAGACATTTATAGGGTCGAAATACTTTATACGGAAAGTGAACTCAACACGATACAAGCAAGATTTCTAGGATCATCACAAACCCTATACCACACCCTATTATATAACAAACATATAAAGTATTTTCTATTGTGGTCATGGCTGGAAATACGGTGAAAGAGATGACTACGAACTTTGGGAAACTAGACAAGGAGGAGCATGACTTTAGGCGATGACAGAAGAAGACGCATTTCTTGTTGATGACTTTGAAGGTGGTTTATGTGTTGACTACAACCATGCCGGAATTGATGGAGGATGACACAGTGGAAGCAATAAGGCGAAGGGCAAAGTGGGAGAACGATGACTACATATGTAGGGGACACATATTGAATGGTATGTCCGACTCTCTCTTTGATATATATCAGAATGTTGAATCGGCTAAGAAGTTGTGAGATTCATTCGAATCCAAGTACATGGCAGAGGATGCCTGCAGTAAGAAGTTCTTTGTAAGTAATTTTAATAATTACAAAATGGTCGATTTTAGACTGGTCATGGAACAGTTTAATGAACTCCTTAGGATCCTTGGACAACACACACAACATGGCTTGAAAATGGATGAATCCATTTCTGTTTCAAGTGTAATTGATAAGTTGCCTCCTTCCTGGAAGGATTTCAAACATACTTTGAAACATGGTAAAGACGATTTATCTTTGGTCCAACTTGGTAGTCACTTGCGTATAGAGGAATCTCTAAAGGCGCAAGACAGTGACAAGGGAAAGGGTAAAGAAGTGGATGGACCCTCTATGAATATGATATAAGAGGGTAAAAATAAGAATAATAAACAAAACAAAGGTAAGAAACGTAGTTTCAAAGAGAACAACAGTGATTCTAGTTCCAACAAGAAACCTAAGTTAGAATGTTGGAAGTGTGGCAAGACTGGTCACTTCAAGCAGGATTGCCGTAGTGGTAATAAGAAAAACGCAAATGTTGGTGGTTCGGAAAAAGGGTCTAAGGACCAATCCCAAGACCAAGGTCAGAATTTAGTGCCTGTTTGGAACAGATTTATCAAATATTATGTTTCACTAATTTCCGAAGCATTTTATGTGTAGGTTGATGCAATTGCGTGGTGGATTGATTCTGGTGCTACAACTCATGTTTGTAAAGATCGTTGCTGGTTTAAGACATATGAACTGGTGGAAGACGGATCTGTACTTTACATGGGTGATGATCATTTCGCTCCTGTTCATGGAAAAGGAAGTGTAGTGCTGGAATTTAGTTCAGGAAAATCTATTACTTTGTTTAATGTGTTGTATGTTCCTAAACTTTGTAAGAATTTAATTTCTGGTCTTGTATTGAATAAGTGTGGATACAAGCAGGTGTATGAATCCGATAAGTATATCTTATCGAAGTCTGGTGTGTTTGTAGGATTTGGTAATTATAACAATGGTATGTTTATGTTAAACTTGAACAAAGTTCCTGATGATTTTGGTTCTGTTTATATGTCTTCTTCTACTGTTGTGAATTCCTCATTATGGCATGCTCGTTTAGGACATGTGCACTATAAAAAATGCTTGAAATGTCTAAAGATGATTTAATTCCTGTTATTGATGAAAATCTAGAAAAATGTACTACTTGTATGTTAACGAAAATCACTAGGCAACCATTTGAAAGTTGACAAGGAAATCTGTCATACTTAAATTGATACATAGTGATTTTTGCGATTTTCATGCAACACCATCTTTAGGTAATAAAAAGTATGTCATAACTTTTATAGATGATGCCTCTAGGTTTTGCTATGTTTACTTGCTACATGCAAAAGATGAAGCCCTTGATAAATTTAGAATTTTTAAAACAGAAGTTGAATTGCAACAAAATGACTTAATTAAAACGTTACGTATAGATAGAGGTGGTAAATATTATGATCATCTATTTTTCCAATCTGTAGGAATCATTCATGAAACTACAGTTCCTTACACACCACAACAAAATGGTATGGTTGAAAGGAAAAATAGAGCTCTTGGGAAAATGGTTAATTCCATGTTATCTTACTCGGGTTTAAGTGAGGGGTTCTAGGGAGAAGCCATGTTGATGGCTTGCTATTTATTGAATAGGGTTCCTAATAAAAGGAACTAGACTACCCCATATGAACTTTGGTATAAGAAACGACCCAACCTGTCATTTTTGCGGGTCTGGGGTTGTAGGGCCGTTGTTAGGCTTCCGGACCCAAAAAGAAAAACTATGGGTAAAAAGGGTATTGACTGCGTCTTTGTTGGATATGCTAAGCATTCGGAGGCATATAGGTTTTATGTTATTGAACCTAATGACTTTGTTTCTATCAACTCAATTATAGAATCAAGAGATGCAATATTTAATGAGAATCATTTCTCTTCAATACCTAGACCAAAGGATATTATAACAAATTCGGTCGAATCTCAAAGGGATGATCATTTTGATGATGTACCAAATGAGACTCCTAAACCTCGTAAAGGTAAAAGAGTTAGGAAAGCTAAATCATATGGTTCTGATTTTCAGCTATATTTAGTTGAGGGATCAAGAGATCAAGTTAGATCACAATACTCTTACTGCTATAGTATAGAGGAGGATCCTAGAACCTATAATGAGGCTATGCAATATTGAGATGTTGATTTATGAATAGAAGTAGTTAATGATGAGATTGGTTCTATTATGGAAAATAATACATGGGTTTTGTCTGATTTACCCCCTGGTTGCAAACCTTTAGGTTGCAAATGGATCTTCAAAAGAAAGATGAAAGTTGATGGAACAATTGACAAGTTTAAAGCTCGATTGGTAATCCAAGGCTTTAGACAAAAGGAAGGGATCGATTACTTCGATACTTATGCACCAGTTGCTCGTATCACTACTATTAGATTGTTGTTAGCTTTAGCAGCTATTCACAATCTAGTGATCCATCAAATGGATGTCAAAACAGCATTCTTAAATGGTGATTTGGATGAAGAAGTGTATATGAAGCAACCGGAAGGATTTGTTATGCCGGGTAATGAGCATAAGGTGTGTAAGCTGGTTAAGTCATTGTATGGGCTAAAACAAGCACCTAAGCAGTGGCATCAAAAGTTTGATGAGGTTGTGTTGTCAAGTGGTTTTCATTTAAACCAATCTGACAAGTGTGTATATAGCAAATTTGATAAATCCGGTAAAGGAGTCATAATTTGTCTATATGTTGATGACATGTTGATTTTCGGAACTGACCAAAATCAAGTTGATAAAACTAAGAAGTTTTTGTCGTCAAGATTCTCAATGAAAGATATGGGAGAAGCGGACGTTATTCTTGGTATAAAGATTAAACGTGAGAATAAGGGGATTGTCATTACACAATCTCACTACATTGAGAAAATACTCAAGAAGTTTAATCGTGAAGATTGTTCTCCGGTGAGTACTCCTATGGATCCGGTAGAAAAGCTTAAGCCAAATACAGGGAAACCTGTAGATCAGCTTGAATATTCAAGCATTTTCAGCTTACATTTGCAAGCAAACATTTGCAGTTTGGATAAACTCCAAGTTATAAGGAAATCCATTTGTAATGATTTGATAAGAACAAACTGCCATCATTTGAGAATATAGCATAATAGAAAACCTTAATTAAACTCATAACCAAACACCCCTTAAGACTGCAGGGGATCAACTTTATCCAAATTAAACTGCAGCAAACTACCATCTAATACCTTAATCTTACATAGTGAGAAAGATCATACATTACTGAAAAAGGCATACATTATTGAAAAAAATCATAGTTACCAATTACAAACATCAAACATTAACAAAGATCCTAACATTACACCTAAACCATTACATTACAAAGATAAGACCTAAACCATTAAATTATTTACCTACTAGCATACCAAATCCAACACAAACCACTGAGAAAGTTCCTAACGTGATGAAAAACAACCTATCATACAATTTAAGCTTTGACTTTGTAGCTCTCAACTCTTCTTCACACATTGACTTTTCCATAGCAAGAACATTAATAACTTGTTCATAATCCATATGCTTCTTCGATTGTTTTTGCGTTTGAAACATCCCATACAACAACTCTTTGTAGTATTCACTTGGAAGATCATCATCCAAAAAATCATAAACATTGCATTTTGAGCATGTTACAAATCGTTTACCTGGATTCTTCCTTGTTTTTGTAGTTTGTATTGTTAACTGACGACTACATTTGTAAAAGTATTCAACTCTACCACTGATTACACGGGATTCGGATGAAGCCCAAGATGACATGATTAGGGTTCTTTTGATTTTTGACCATTATACAAATTTGGGGGAAAGAGTTAATGTGTTATGAGTGAGGGTGGAGGGAAATAAAGGGGTAAAGGGATTGGTTTTGTAAAAAAATAACATTGATAACGGTTAGTTTTGTATTAATATGTGCCACGTCATTTTTTTGCTAATGATGCCTATAATAGGAAGATTAACATATTCCAGGCACACAAAAGAATAATTAAAAGATAAATGCCTACAAAAGGAAAACGAAGATACTTCGATGCTTTTTTAGACCATTGGCCTTAAATAGTATTAATTTATCTCTCCTACTTTTTACCAAACCAACACAAAATTTAAATCCTATACCAAGTCTAAATCTTAATCCAAACCCATCAATATACCAAACGCACCCTTAATGTGGTTAGTTAATGATAGTTTTATGTAATTTTGATTCTATTACAAGATGTAATGAAAAAAGTAAGGGACCCATAAGAAATAATTTTGGTTTAATGAGTCATTTCTTATAATGAATCATTACATTCTATAAATGTAAACAATCAAGATTTTTTCTTCCATCGTAATAATTTTTTTAATCCCACTTTGATTAAAACCTACCAAACATTACGTAAGAAAGTCAAATATAATAAAGAAAAAAGTTATATAAAACCAAATCCTCAACTAATAACATATACAGAGTATAACTTTAGTAATTATTTGGTTTTTTTATTATACATTGTACAAATAAACGACCCATCTATGAGCATCAGAAGTTTAGAACTTATAATCCTGATTATTCCTATCATTATTACATGTTTTATAGTAGTTATTCTCACAACTTATAAAGCTTTCTTAAAATCTTTTAAGATTTCCAAAAATACTTTTTAAACATTACAAATTGTATAGCTATATTTATAAATACTTGAGCACAAATAAATAAATTCAACATACACTACTAATGTTATTATTAATACACCCTCTAACACAAATAAACATTTTTTTGCAAAGGAATCCAAGCTAGCGTTGATTAGTCTGAAAACCGGATCGGATCGACCAGGACCGGGCTGGACTTAAAACCGATTTGGTCCAAAACTCTTGACCGAGGACCGGACAGAAATGGTCGGTCTAGATCCGGGTCGCTTCGGTCCGGTCCGGTCGAACAAAGGATAGTAGCCGATTGTGCCTCGCGTCACGCCTCGCCTCGCGTTTTCGCCTAGGCGGGGTGTGACAGATTGGTATCAGAGCCATTGGTTATAGAGAACTAGGTGGTTCGACCTAACCTAAGTACGCTAATATAGCGTGCGGAATAGGAACTACGTGTACAATTATGTGTAAGCTTATTGCTTCGCGAGTTGTTAGCACCTTCATGAGATTTCTATATGCTTAGTGAAACACCCGCCTTTGATAACTAATGTGAACCATTGCTTTCAATCATGTCGCATAATAGCTAGTTTCTTTCTTATTCTAAATTCGCAAGGATACCTAAACTTAAACCATAGTACTAGATTATATAAACGCTCATAAGGATGATTAAGTGCCTTGGAATAGAAATACTTTTAATGGGTGTTGCCTTAGACTTGGCGTGTGAAGAATAACAATGATATGAAGTGATGACAATAAGGAAATATGATATGATACTATCATAAAAACGTCTAACAAACATTTTTTCGATAACATAATACGATGTGGAATTATCAATTCACGGATTATTTAATAAAAAAAAGTTGAACATGAAATAATGACATGAATACCAATCTCCCCTAACTAAAAACTCTCGAATTATCCTTCCTCGTATAGATAATGACTCTAAAAACGATGACCCGTAACGCTGGCCGAGGTGGTACAACACTAAGAGGTGGAAGGACTGGTGAACGTAGAGTTAGAGGAGGTGGTCGTAGCGTTGGTAACGATGGTGATAATGGTGGGAATCCTGATACTTCCGCAATGATCGCCCAACAACTGCAAGCCTTGCTTCCTACTATTGTCACGCAAATCAACATTAGCGTCATCAACCAAGGAAATAGAAATGGCGGAGGTGGTGATGACAATAGTAATGGGGGCAACGATAATGGAGGAAATGAGCATGGTAACCATAGAAATGGCAACAAAAACTACAATGGAAATGGATGCATGTATAAGGAGTTTTTGGCATGTAAGCCGAAGGATTTTAACGGCAAAGGAGGCGCGTTGGTGTATACTCGATGGGTCGAGAAAATGGAATTAGTGATCGATATCAGTAATTATGCAACCAACCAGAGGGTGAAATATGCCACATGCTCATTTTCGGGAAGGCATTAACATGGTGGAATACGTAGATTCAAGCTAGAGGTAGGGAAGTCGTCGTAGGCATGGCGCGGGATGACTTTAAGAAGTTGTTAAAAGAGGAATATTGTCCGAACAATGAAATGCAAAAGTTAAAGAATGAATTTTGAAACCATACCATAATGGGGGATGGTCATGCAGTCTACACACATCGGTTCCATGAGCGAGCCAAGCTAGTTCCCTATATGGTTGCCCCTTAATCCAAGAGGGTGGAGAGGTATATCTATTATCTTGTTCCTCAAGTTCGTGGGATGGTGGCAACAACTAAGCCTTCCACAATTCAAAGTGCAATAAGGCTGGGGCCCTAACAGATGATATGGTTAGGAATGGAACGTTGTCCAGAAGTGGTTAGAAAAGGAGGGATGGCGGTAAACCGAGCAAGCAAGGGGACACCAGGGTCGATAATAACAGAGCTAAGACGGGGAAAGGATTTGTAGCAGCTAACCCCATCAAGAATGTGACAACTGGCAAATTTTGGTTTAAATAATTAAGTAAAAACTTGAATTATTTTATTATTAACTTGCACTATTTTTATTTTGAACGTTTACGTATACAATTGGACCTAAACCGGGTACAACGAGAAACAACTTTAAACGAATTCTGTTTTTAGACTAAGTTTAGTCTACATGTAACAAACATATTATCATCATCATGAGCATATTCTACAATTCATTTGCATATGATTTTACAAATTTTACGTAAATTTTCTAAACTTGCATTTTACTACATGCATGCATGCACAACATACCCAATACATTCCACCACCTTTACTAATACATTATAACACTTATATCTTTTCAAAATAAACATTTCCCTCCCCCTAAACACTTCTAGAACCGAAATTACCATATTGGGTAAGTCCAACATTGCCTTTTTGCTTTGAAACACAACCTACTCTTTATCATGTTTAACTTAAATACAAGAATAAGCAACATAGCCTAATCACTTCACATGGTGTTTCTCCCCCTCCTCCTATCACTAGTGATCAGCCACACGGGCATATTTCCCTCCCCAATGCACACTCAACCTTCCTTTTATGGTAACTAGTCACTATAAACTACCAAAGGTGCTTTAGACCATACCCATTCTTGCTATATAAAGGAACCACCTAACACTTCATTTACCACACTTAAACACACACTTTTCTCTCCTTTCTCCTCTCTAAAAATTTCAGCCAACAAGCATATGCAAGGGTTTTACAAGCTTTGATTAAAGGGTTATACAAAAGTTAGGGTTTGGAAGCTTAAAAGTAGGGTTTTGATAGTTCTTTTGGGGTATTCTTGCATAATTAAGCATCCATCTTCATCCATCATTATAAGTATCATTATTTTCAAGTTTTCTTATGTTACAAAAATCTCATATATGATTTATAGATTCTTAGTATGCTTATGTATACGTGAAATTTGTTAAAAATCTTATTTTATAAACTCTAGATTTAAGCAGATTTTTAGGTTGTCTTGTGACCTTGTAACGACCACTTTAGAGGAACCCATAAGTAAAATTATTTTCAAAATATCATAATATAATGTGTAAGCTAAGTTTCTAGAGTTTCCCTAAAATATTTGAATTCGTTTTCATTTTTGAATGGTTTTTACAAGATTAGTGCGCAAAACTGAGTTCTAGACTTTGAACAGAATTATGACCACTTTAGGACTAGAATGGATTTTTGGTCCAGTTTACACTTCTATAGAAGACATCTTAACTTAAACTCAGCAAGTTGGAACAATACTAGACGATACAAACTGAGTGGGTTATGACCAAAACAAGTTTGGGTAATATTTCTGCCTTCTGGACACGCAGACATATGCGTCTTTTAAACCACTTTTGGACCCTTTAAACTTTGAAACAATTTACAAAACTTATATTTTTGGAAAGATAACTCAAAAACCTTAAACCTAGGCTTTTGAAACACATTATTTCAGTATAAAACAAGGGAGATACGCCCTCGTGAAGTTGGGAAAACCCTATTTCTAGCCTACTATTTTTAGTAACTTTTTATATAAAACACTTATAGCTTTTGTTATAAAGTATATTTTGGACATAAAAATCCTTAGACACAAGCATATTAGGTAATGGTATATATTTATAAATCTCATATGCATCTAGTGTACTTATTGTTGTAAACCTAAAGCGCATCATTATTTATCTAGGTCGCGGTTAGGGTTACTTGTTCGTTGCACTACTTTATATTTTCCGAGTACCCTGATTTCTTGAGGTGAGTCTCATAGTCCCTAATTTACTTGTATTGAACTATTTTGGGGGAGAATACATGCTCGTTTACAAACTTGTTTACATATTCGTTTACAAATTCATTTACATGCTCGTTTATATGCTCGTTTACTTTATAATAATGCGATTACTTTTTAAGAGACATTGCTTGCTTTTACTTATAGACACAAATGCTTTAAACTTTTCGTATTGCCTAAGTACCCTGCCATAAAGTCCCCTATCATGAACCGTTAATTACTTGATGTAAGCACGAATGTGGTAAATAGATCTATTGGGGTTGACACCCCCGTTCGTGTCTGGCTTAGTACATGGCTAGCGGGCGCATTTTTATTTGAGGTAGTACTTGGGTGTTGATGAGGTGTCATTTTATACACTTTTTCGGGGTTGAGAACTCTTGTTAAGGCTTCGGTGTCATGAGCTTAGGGCAATAAGTAGTACTTTTTCTATGACATTTATTTGTTATATTGGTCATACACTTGAAATCTTATGGTCCACACTACCTTTACAGAATGTTAGTGATTACTAAATACTTTCATGATACTGTAAGTGAAGCAGTAGGCACTAAAAACTTTTGGTTCTCGTAAATACTTTACTTAAGCCTATGAACTCACCAACTTTATGTTGACATTTTTAAGCATGTATTTCTCAGGTCCTTAATTGCATGTCTAGCATTTGGAATTGCATCCCAGGAGTCTTTTCCTGCATTACTTTGATCATTTGACTATCTTTCGAACAATTTATTATTTTGTATTGAATCTATTAAATGTACTTGGTTGAAAACTCAGTTTATTTTAATGTAACAAATGATCAACTTTTTAAACGACTCATGTAGAGGTCGTTCTCTTATATCTTGTGCTTTTGTTTTTTTGTTTTATTTTTTTTTTTTTTTTTTTTTTTTTTTTTTTTTTGTTTTTTTTTTTTTTTTTTTTTTTTTTTTTTTTTTTTTTTTAGTTTGTATTATGAAGTAACGCCCTCAGTTACCTTTTCGCTGCAAAATATTTTGAGAGTGTTACACGCCAGAACATCCTCAGTTGTCAAGGATTCTCTTTCATACAACAATGTCTCCACAAAGTTTTCATAAGACGATGGCAACGACGTAAGTAACATAAGTGCCTGATCCTCATCCTCAATCTCGATATCAATATTCGCCAAATCAAGTATCAACTTATTAAACTCATCTATATGATCACCCAGTTTCGTACCTGGACTCATATAGTATGTGTACAGCTTCTTCTTCAGATACAGTCTATTTGCTAAGGACTTAGTCATATACAGACTAGTTAACTTCGTCCAAATTCCTGCAGCAGTTGTTTCCTTGGTAACTTCCCGTAAAACCCGGTCTCCCAAGCATAGAATCAAGGTACTGTATGCCTTCTTCATCAAAGCAGCCTTTTCACCTGCTTCCATGTCCGCGGGTAATGTCTCTAATGCAGCATCACATCCCTGTTGTACCATTAAAGCACGCATCTTTATTTGCCATAACCCGAAGTCATTCTTCCCATCGAATTTTTCGATGTCAAACCTAGTTATCGAACTAGCCATTCTTCTTTTACCTTGCTAAAAACCTTGTCAAGTTGTTTATTAACCAACTTTACCGACAAGCCTCACAAGCCGTGTGCAATATTCTCCTTGTTGCTAAAAACATTTTCTTGCAAATCGAATTAATTAGAAGAACCCTAAACCCTCGATCCCGAACAAGCAAACCCGATCGTTAACTTGAAACCCAAGCAAACCACGACCGAAACTTGAACCACAAGAAAACACGCAACAATCCCAAGAAACCTTCAATCTAACCGAATTTGAATATTCAAGAAATTTCAATCGACTGAAGCAATTCTAAATCGTTATCTTTGACTTCTATTTGTTAAATAATAAAAA
>BQNB010106035.1:0-23475 GCA_026074375.1 Tanacetum coccineum | reverse complement strand
CTTTGATAGAGAAGACTTGGAAGTTCTTTGGAGGATAGTCAAAGCAAGATTTAAGAAGATAGAGCCAGTGAATTACATGGATACTTACTTACATCTTAAATTAACTACTGTTTGTGTACATTACTACTGCTAGTGTATATTACTACTGCTAGTTACTACTGCTAGTAATGTTAGTACTGCTAGAGTAATGTTAGTACTGCTAGAGTAAAGTTAGTACTGCTAGAGTAAAGTTAGTACTGCTAGTGTAACTTAGTACTGCTGGTGAAGATTGAAGAAAACTTTCTAAGTAGTTAATGTTGCTTGTACACAGTTAATGTTGCTGGTACAAAAAGTTACAACTGCTGAAAGGATAAAGACTGCTTAGAGAAAAGATAAAGATTGCTTATGTGATATGTATGAGATATTTTTGTAAAAGATACGTATAAGTTATTTGTTTAGAAGATCATGATAACTTAGGAAAATATTGTAATCCCATTAGGACTCCTTGGTGTATAAAAGGAGGTCCTAGGGTATAGAATTCTATGTATCAAAGTATCAAAAATGAGTCATTCATAGAATTGTCATAGCTTCAAGGTTTTGTAACCCTAATACTAGTTAGAGTATTCGTATTAATATATTGAAGCTTTTGTTTGTTAATCTGTGTGTTCATTAGAATTACTGTTTCATTGAAGAATTCTTCTTATATTAAAGATTAGATTCCGCATAATCTTTAGTATTATCAAACAAAGTTTCTATCATAGTTGTGTAGGATTTATCTTGCATAACTAAACCTTACACAAGCTAAGGAATTCAAGATCCATTGAAGTGGGATCAACAAGTGGTATCAGAGCTTGTTGCTTTGAGAAACTTTGCTAAGAAGACATGGATCAAGACTCAGTACATATGGTGGCTGCATCAAAAGTGCCTATGCTCAAACCAGGTGAGTATGAGCTTTGGAGGATGAGGATGGAACAGTACATCCAGATGGTTGATTATTCTCTATGGGAAGTCATAGAGAATGGTAATGCACCTCCAATAACAAAACTTGTTGAAGGTGTTGAGACTATAATTGCTCCTTCAACTGCTGAAGAAAAGGCACAAAGGAGGTTAGAGCTGAAGGCAAGAAGCACTTTATTGATGGGCATCCCTAATGAACATCAATTGAAGTTTAACTCCATCAAAGATGCCAAGTCATTGCTGCAGGCTGTTGAGAAGAGGTTTGGAAGGAATGTTGCTACTAGAAAGACTTAGAGGAATCTTTTAAAGCAGCAGTATAAAGATTTTACTACATCTAGCTCAGAGGTGTTAGATCAAACTTATGATAGATTTCAAAAGCTTGTTAGTCAGTTGGAGATTCATGGTGAAAGTATCTCACAAGAAGATGTAAATCAGAAGTTCTTAAGAAGTCTGTCACTAGAATGGAACACACATACCATTGTGTGGAGGAACAAGCCTGAGATAGATACATTAAGCTTGGTTGATCTTTATAACAACCTGAAGATTTATGAACTAGAGGTCAAAGGAACATCAAGCTCAAGCACAAACACACAAAACATAGCCTTTGTGTCCTCAAACAACACCAGCAGTACAAATGGAGAAGTTAATACTGCTCATGGTGTTACAACTGCTAGCACTCAAGCTACTGTTGTTAACTCAACAACAATTGATAACTTAAGTGATGCTGTTATCTATGCTTTCTTTGCAAGTCAACCAAATAATCCACATCTTGACAATGAGGACTTGCAACAAGTTAATCCTGATGATTTAAAAGAGATGGACTTAAGGTGGCATATGGCTATGCTAACAATGAGGGCAAGTAGATTCTTAAAGAACACTAGAAGAAAGCTTACTATGAATGGTAATGAAACCATTGGGTTTGTTAAGTCCAAGGTGGAGTGTTACAACTGCCATAAAAGGGGAGACTTTGCAAGGGAGTGCAGTGCTCCAAGGAACCAAGAAAACATGTATAGGGAGAACACAAAAAGTATGCCAGTGGAGACAACTACTTCTAATGCTTTGATCTTATGTGATGGTCTTGGTGATTATGATTGGAGTGATCAAGCAGTAGAAGGTCCAACTAACTTTGCACTCATGGCTTACTCTTCTACAAGTTCTAACTCTAAGGTATCTACTGATTCAAATTGTTCATCTTCTTGTTTGGAAAATTTTAAAATTCTTAAAGAACAAAATGAACAACTGTTAAAAGACTTAAGGATATCTAAGATAACTGCTATTACTTATAAAACAGGTTTAGAGTCTGTAGAAGCAAGACTTCTAGTTTATAAGAAAAATGAGTCTGTTTATGAAGAAGATATCAAGCTCTTAAAATGTGAGATTTATTTAAAAGAAGTAGCCATTACATAGCTTAGGAGAAAGTTGGAATTGGCTCAAAAATAAAAAGATAAAATTTAGCTAACAGTAGAAAATTTTGAGAATTCATCTAAAAACATAAACAAACTACTAGATTGTCAGATAGTTGATAAGTGCAAAACAGGTTTAGGGTATAATGCAGTTCCACCTCCCTATACAGGATACTTTTTGCCTCCAAAACATGAGTTGTCATTATCTGGTATAGATGAGTTTGTAAATGAGCCTATAGTTAGTGAGCCTACAATTAAGAAGCCTGTAGTTGAGAATAGTGAAGCTAAGTATAGTGCAGACAAACTTAAGGTCGTCAGGAAGAATAATGGTGCTCCAATTATTGAGGATTGGGTGTCTCATAATGAGGAAGAAGATATGCCTCAGGCTAAGAAAGAGAAGAAAATAGTTAAGTCTAGTTTTGCTAAAATAGAGTTTGTTAAATCTAAAGAGCAAGTAAAATCTCCTAGGAAAACAACTGTTAAACAAGGTAATCAAAATAGGCTGAACACACATAGTCCTAGACCAATTAATACTGCTCAACCCAAAACAAAAATGAATAGAGCAAGACCAATGAAAAATGTTTTTAATAAAGCACATTCAATTGTTAGAAGGCCCATTAACAAAAAAACAACAACTAAAAACAGTAATTTTAATAAGAGGGTTAATACTGTTAGTGATGGCTTGGGTCCCCAAGATTGATCCAAGTCAGTGATGGCTTGGGTCCCCAAAAGAAACTGACTTTCTTACCAAATGTGCAGGGAAATCCACAAATAGATTTACAGGACCAAGGAGTGATTGACAATGAATGCTCAAGGCATATGATAGGGAACATGCCCTATCTTACTGACTTTGAAGAAATTGATGGAGGATATTTGCCTTTGGAGGTTATCCCAAAGGAGGGAAAATCATAGGCAGAGGTAAAAGGGTTATACTGTTAGTGGTAAGAATGTTAATACTGCTAGGCCAAAAGCAGTAGTTAATGCTGCTAGGCCAAAACCATGTTAATGTTGTTAAAGGAAACCAGGTTAATGTTGTTAAGGCCTCAGATTGTTAGGTTTGGAAACCAAAGACTAAAAGTAATAGACCATGTTTCTAAACACAACAGTGCATCAACCATTCTAAAAAGGTTTGATTATATTGACGCACAAGGCAGATCCAAGTCAGTGATGGCATGGGGAGTCCCCAAAAGTGACTTGACTTTTTTACTATATGTGAAGGGGCAATCTTCAAATGGACTTAACAGGACCAAGAGTGATTGATAGTGATGCTCAAGGCACATGATAGGGAACATGTCATATCTTACTGACTTTGAAGAAATTGATGGAGGATATGTTGCCTTTGGAGGTAATCCCAAAGGAGGGAAAATCAGGGGCAGAGGTACAATCAAAACTGGTAATTTAGATTTTGAGAATGTGTATTTTGTAAGAGAATTACAGTTTAACCTCTTTAATGTCTCACAAATGTGTGACAAAAAGAATAGTGTTCTCTTTAATGACACTAAATGTATTGTTTTGGGTTTAAAAGACTTCAAGATGATTCTTAGAGTTACTACTGCTCAGTTACAACTGCTGAGTAATTACAACTGCTGGAAGGATTAATGCTGTCAGAGATGAGATCAAAAGACATATCAGAGAAGAGATAAAGGTTACTCCTTTGGGTTACAAGACATAAAAGACTTGTAGGTACACCCATTGTTACCATTTCCACCATTGCCACCATTACCATTACCATTACCATTATTCGCATTAGCATTGACACTAGCAGTCACTTGATTAACTATTTCAAGTAAGAGGTTTTGCAGTTGCTGCGCAAGAAGAGTTGCAATGTCAGGAGGGTTTTCATCCTCACCAGCAGCACGACGTAGAGGCATTTTTTGAATTCGAAGAATACATCTACGTTAGACAACACCCTACAGACTTCTATCCCATACGTATACGTACAATCATAACACCAACAATCACCTTAACTCAATCCATACAATCATACTTGCAAGTCTACTTGTGTTGTGGCGCATGTATAATTATGTTGGCCACCATAATTATAGATTCCCCCTTCCACGCATGTACTCACTCCTATGAAAACACTTCATGCACATAATCTAACACATTACACGTATGATCATCACACAATATCACACAATAGAAGGAATAATCCTTAATGCTTAAGCCTTATTATTAAAATACTTGAATAATATTCGACACCAAAATAACATCTCAAACAATGGCTTCAAACGCCTAATAAAACAAAACGAATGACGAGGACGAACATGATACAAACAAAAGACGATACTAAATAACGACTCAAGCTTCACTCCTTCATTGATCTTCTATTTCAAACGGTGTGGGGACAATTACTTGTAGTAGATTCACTATCTGAGTCGGCTTCTTCTTCCTCACTCAGCCATCCATTGTGGTTTCCCTCAGACTGAGGTATCCTATGGGGTGCAAACCCAGTCTTAGCATACACTTGCTCATTTTCCATGAGATCTACAAATCCATATAAGTTATAAGGCTTAGGTTTCTTCTCTTCTTCTTCTTCAATGAAATAAGGAAATCGTCCTCCAAAGCGGGTAACAATACCATCCTTAGCAATTACCTTAATCACATACTCATCGACTTCCTTACCAAAAGTCTTAACCTATGAAACTTACATTTGCTTAGCTTTCCAAAAGATTCCAACAATAAGCTTCACAAACAACTAGCACAATCTATACAACAAAATAACTCGTGTTACAAGCTACTAAGCCAAAAGCTTAATGCACATGTAACAATCATATGATGGATGTCTTAGATGTTCTATTAACCCCATGGGTCACCCCGACACCATACCCAACTTTAACCACTTCGTTAACAAGTTTCACTAGTTAGTCACAATTTGTTCAAAACTGTAGAATTTTAACGTGACTTAACGTACTCAAAACCTCTACTTACTGACCTCCATAATTCATACCAAAAATCGCCTATGTTCATTTATAAGTATATTAACTACCTCATGATTCCCAAGAGCCATTTACATGCAAAAGTACTCCTAAGAAAATCAAACTTCAAAACAGTTCTAATTCGGATCTGATTGCACACTATAAAGTTTGGACTTAAAAATCATACTTAGACTCCAAATCAGAAGCTATCCTTTGGGTTATTTCTAATAGACAC
Organism: Tanacetum coccineum; assembly: GCA_026074375.1. Taxonomy (NCBI): domain Eukaryota; kingdom Viridiplantae; phylum Streptophyta; class Magnoliopsida; order Asterales; family Asteraceae; genus Tanacetum; species Tanacetum coccineum. The sequence continues at coordinate 17,983 of BQNB010106035.1, read as the reverse complement.
ATAGAACTAAACTCCTGTAAAAGGTCTAGGCTAAATTCGAATTTTAAATGAGGGTTTTATACCTCGTAATCTGACCTAAATCTGACCCGTATTTACTGCTTTGACAACTTTTCTTACAACCAACGTTTGAATGACTTCCCAACCTCAAAAACCTTCGAGGCCGGATGTTCTGAAAACTAGACTCTCTGAGCTACGTTATAGACACCGGAAACTTGACAAAATCTATTACCATCATTGAGATAATGGCCGAACAACACAGCCCTAATTCTGCCTCAATCCAAATCAAATTCTAACGCGAATTAAGTTTAACCAATTACATCCATAAGCTTCTAATTAAACCCTAATCATTATAACATGATTATTATATCATTAATTACTGATCTTAATGAACCCTAATTATCCACCATATTAATTATTACATGATTAAAGATTAATAACTAACAAGGATTAATTAAAACTTACCTTAGAGCTTGATTTCTTCACAAAAGCAAAAAACCCTAATTTTTCCTCCTCTTTTCTCTCTTGTTCGACCGGTTCTACAAAGGGGGAAGAGTTTGGGATTTTAGTTTGTATTTATAGGCCCTCAATTAATTATAGATAAGATCTAATTAGAGTTTGTTTCCTTTTAAAACTTCTTTTTTTTCTTTTCTTTCCCTTATCCGGCCGAATGGCATCTTTTCCTTTATTTTTTTTAATTTATTTTTTTATTAATTAATTACTTAATTATTAACATTACTTTAAGTTTTTATAAAAACCTAAGCTTATTTGCGAATACCTTTTTGCGTAAACGCAATTTACTAGACTTTTAAAAATGATTAACTTTTCATTTTTATTAAACCTAACATTCCAAAAATAGTAATTTCATTTCTTTCATATCCTTACCACTAAAACCTAATCTCATCCTAATATTACTAACACATAAATACATATATGTATCATTACTTACACAATTAACGCGAAACCGCTTCAATAACCAAAATCATTTCCTTGTCACTAAAAGTGAACGAAATGAACTCCACAAAATCCAACACAAATCCAATTCCAATGAGACGATCAGGCTCAGTGGATTGATTATCAAATCTCACATAACCCACAAAAAACACATAAGACACGTATAAACACATATAACACATATCCCAGACATTGCAACAGATCTATAAGTCAACACTAATAGTTTAACTAACCTGCTCAAGTCATGGTTGTCACAGTTTTTAGGCCAGAAAACACACAAAAACAGACTAATAACCATAAAATATCAGTAATTATATTGCAAATATGTTTGGTATGTGTTATTATCTCTTGCAAGTACAAGGGATTGAAAACAAAGCAAAAATGGTAATATTCGGATGAGTTTCGACGATGTTTTCACGTTTATCGAGATTCCAACGAACTCAGAAAAATTCCCCGAACACTCCATTGGAAAAAGCACAAAATTACGAGTCCATCGGTACCTTTCTCATCTTTTGAACCGGTCTAAATATTTTTTATGAACCAGTCAAATGTCTATTTGACCCTTTTTATTAATGAACCCGGACCACCTAATTATCCCCCTTAGAATATTTATAGAATAATGCCTAGAATAAATTAAGGAATGCTCCCCAAGCACATCTGGTTTTGTGTCCTTCACATCGCTCACAAATATACCGAGAAGTTCGTTGCGTTCAAGGCGTGGGTTTTTCCCTATTTCCCTCATCATGTGTGATGCCATTCACCGACCCCTGACACATGGCCTAAACTTGACCTGTTGACGCCAACACACTCACACGTGAAGTGAAGGTGGGTCCCACAATACATGACACGTGGCGGCGGCTTTCCAATGACAGCTTGCCACGTGGCAGCTCTGATATATGACATGGTATGTACGAGGTAAAGGTAGCAGGTACGAGGTGGCAGGCAATCATTGATACGAGGTAGTTGGCCAATCACAAGGTCGTGCGTTCGAGGCGGGGTTTTTGCTATTTCCCCTCAGCCATGTGGGATGCCATGTCAAGAAGCCAAGCATTGGGTAATTATTATGGGATGGTTGGGTATGACGTGGCCTAATGATTGGCTGATAATGCTCTAATATTGCTGGCAGCTTGGGACTCGTTGAAATGATGAAATTACCCTCCAGTGAGATGGGTTATTTATATCCCACGCAGAAGCCTCATTTGATCTATCTTTTCTTTCACTAAATTTTCACACACTAGTATTAGTTTAGCTTATTTGTATTAGATTAGGGTTTTGTAAAAGCTTTTTATAGCTTATTGTACTACCTTATTATTAATGAAGATGAAGTTTTTAAAGGTCGGTGTCACTTAAGCTTATGTCTTTTTCTTACCCTCTTATCTTTCTTATCTTATTTTTCTAGCTTATATCCTAATAAGCTCAATCATATAGCTTATTTTTGGATTATTGAGATATAGCTTATTATTTTGAAAAGCTTGCTTATAGCTTATTCGATTAGCTTATTTCCAATAGTTTCATTTTTTTGTAGTTCTCGAATAAGCCTTGTATAGCTTATTTCGATAAGCTTATAGCTTTTAGCTTTTTCATTTAGCTTTTTGGTCTATTATTTTAGATCTAATCCTTAAATATACCCGACTCTCATTTACTTTTCGAAGAGAACACCTTAGTTTTGGGTAGATTTAGATTTATTAATAATGGATCTATTGTTTTTAGTTTCGGTCTAGTTTTCTATAGCTTAAAGTTTTTAGCTTTTTCAAGTAGCTTATTGTTTAAGATCTAATCCTTAAATATACCTGATTCTCGTTCACTTTTTGAAGAGAACACCTTAGTTTTGGGTGGTTTTAGATTTATTAATAATGTATCTATTATTTGTAGTTCCGATCTAGTTTTCTATAGCTTAAAGTTGTTAGCTTTTTCAAGTAGCTTTTTGATTTAGATGTAATCCTTAAATATACTTAATCCTAGTTCACTTTTCAAATAGAACATCCTAGTTTTGGGTGGATTTAGATCTAAAGTTTTTATTTTTACTAGCTTATAGTTCTTTTTAATTTAATTTCTAGCTTATAATTAATAAATTGTTCATTATAACCTTGATTGTGTTTTGATGTTGATGAAACCATTTCTACATCTAAGGCGAGGAGCTTAAGGGTCTTATAAGCTAGTTTAACTTCTAAAGTTTAAAGCTTTTATAGCCTTTATAAGGCTATTTAGTATATAAAGTCTACAAATTTATTAACTAATTAGTTAAATAAAACTTAATAAAGAAGTAAACTTTAGTGTTTATTAAGTTTATAAGTTCAGGTGGTTAGTTCGTCTCCGTTTCATCCAACGGGTTCTACTTTCTTTCCTATTTCAATACTTAGTAGTTTTAGTATAATTAGATAGATATGTTTATGATTGTTTCTATGATTAGTGAGTAGTTATTATATGCTTGTTAAGTGAGTAGTGATTAGTGTATTAAGTGTGAAATTAAAAAGGATTGTTGATTAATAATTTTCGGATTATTTAGATTACTTGTTTGGTTATTTTGACGGGCAAAAGCCGAAAGGATAACTAAATATTAATCTAGTAATTAATACCAATATAAAAGATTGTTTTCAAAATAAACCAACGTTGTGAGAAAATGCTTTTTTAAACGAGAACTAATTCATCAATAAAAACTTACCTTCACAATTAATGATCTTTTCGCCTCACTTGACAAGCATATCTGTTAAACATATATTTTAGATCTTTTAGCTTAATATTTCGTAGTTTAAATCATTAGTTTAAATCAAACCAAAAAAATATTTGATAATCAAGCATTCAATTTAAGACATAAACGTAAATCTCTATTCATCTCTCGCCATGGACACGACTCCGGAGGATTTAATTATTACTTGTCCTCAAGTAATTCTTTTATCTAACGGGAAATACTATATTATTACTCGACACGTTTACGACGTATCAACACTCAACCCTTGTAGTTGGTCAAACAAGTCATCAATCCTTGGGAGTGGATATCGGTTCTTCATAGTTAGCTTGTTTAGTTCATGGTAGTCGATACACATCCTAAACGTTCCTTCTTTCTTCTTGACAAGCAAGACCGGAGCTCCCCACGGCAAGGAACTAGGTCTTATAAATCCTTTGTTAGCAAGTTCTTGGAGCTAAGTAGATAGTTCTTGCATTTCAGACGGAGCTAATCTATACGGGGAACGTGCTACATGTGCAGCACCAGGGAATAAGTCGATTTGGAATTCAACTTGTCAATTCGGCGGAAATCCTAGCAAGTCTTCAGGAAAGAATTCCGGAAAATCCCGCACAGTTGGCACGTCCTCAAGTCGCTTTTCTCCTGACTTGTCTTCAGTTTTCTTTTTCGTAATTCATGCTAGAAAAACATGGCATCATCTCTGGACGTACTTCTGGGTTTTGGTGCACGAGATAATACTGAACCTTGAATTACTCGCACCTTCACTTCCATCTCCATAAATAGTCAAAACTTCATTTCCATAAGGAATCCGAACAATCTTCTCGTCACACACGATCACCACGGGATATTTCGCCAACTAATCCATACCAACAATAGCGTCGAAACTACCAAGTTCTACGGGCATTAAATCTATGTTGAAAGGATGATTTTACAAGTTTAACGTACACCCCCTAAGGATAACATTGAACTCTATGATTCTCCCATCGGCCAATTCGATGGCGTAACTATTATCTAGTGTAGTTGGGGCAACGTCCATTAGGGAACTAAAAGTAGTGGATACGAAACTCCTATTGGCACCCGAATCAAATAACATAGAAGCATAGCGGTTATTGAGAAGAAACGTACCCGTGACAACGTTCGAGTCTTTGTTAACTTCTCCTCCACCTAGAGCAAACGCTCTTCCTCGAGCTTCAGCGGTTCCAGCTTGGTTACCTTGGTTTTGGTTCTTGTTAGGATTTATTGATTTGATGATACAAAAGAATGAAACAAAAGGGTCTAGTTCGACATTATTGAATTCTAGAAGTTGGAGGATTCTAAAAGACTTGCTTAAAAAGATAAAGATCAAGATTAGGAAAGATTTAGTTTCCTAATACAATTAGATTTCCGTTGTAAGTCTAGATAGACTTTATATATAAAGAGATCCCTAGACATTGTTTATGTGTGTGTTTTAAGGTGTTTTGATCAAGTTTTAGAAAAACACCAATGATCTCACCACTTGAGATCATTTTAGCCTTAAGATCAAAGGTGTCTTTGATCCTTGATATAGTTAGGTAACACGTTCTATTTCGATCAAATAGAATTGGGGCTTGTACGAATGTAAAACCTTGTAAATAACATTGTTCTTTGTTTAAATTCCGTTGTGCATCAACAAACTTTGTTATTATAGATCCTAGATGAGTTTCTAAATGATCTTCACAGTTCTTTAACTTTAGGTTGTCACTGCGGAAATGGCCTTGTCTCTCGCACTCATATTAGGTGACATTTGCCCTCTGATTGGCTACTGGAGCTCTTTGATAACCCTTTGGGGCTCTTTTATTTCCCATTGGAGCCCTCTGATGACTGGTAGCAGCATGATTTTTATAATCTCTTACCATGTGACCAATCTTCTTACAGTTTAGGCACTTCACGGTGCATGATCCAGCATGGTGCAACTTACACTTGTTGCAATAAGGTTGACTTCCAACATACCCCTTCCTCTCATTGTTACCAGCTGTGTAGGCTCTTGCTACATCGGTTCTCTTAAATGGTTGTTGTGGCACATGGTTATACCTTTGCTGATTCTCCCATTTCCTTTTGTTATCGGCTTGTCTTGCAGCATCAGTACGAACCTTCTGGTCCATCAGGCCGCTTGCCATCCTAATAGCATCTTGTAGTCTTTTCAGTCCAGATGTGGTTACTTTTCCTTGGATGTTATCTGGGAGACCCCAGATATACCTCTCAACTGGGTCCTCTTCCTCGGGAACCATTTTGGGACACAACAAGATCAGCTCTTGAAATCTCTAGGTATAAGCAGTCACATCATTACCCTTTACAATCAAATTCCACAACTCGTTCTCCATCTTCTGAATTTCATTCCTGGGATAATACACTTCTGTTAATAATTTCATGAGCTCATTCCAGGTTAAGGCATAAGTAGCCTCAGTTCTAATTGTTCTCTTGTGAGTATTCCACCAAGTCAAAGCATTGTTCTACAGTGTGCATGAAGCATATTTCACTTGGTACTTTGGCGAACAGTTGCTTATGTAAAACACCGACTCCATCTTCTCGAACCATCTTGCCAACCTGATCGCTCTTTCGGTCCCTTTGAAGTTAAATGGTTGCCATTTCAAGAACTCCTTGTAGGTACACTCACGGGCAACAATTTCAGCTCCACCCGTGTTATCCCTTTGATTTCCATTACCATTGTTGTTGTTTCTATTGTTTCCATTCCTCTCGCCATTACCATTTCCATCGTTTCCACGTCTTCCACTTTCATTTCTACGTCCTCCACCATTCCTATTTTTGTTATCATCTCCATTCTCGCTCTCACATTCAACAATGGGTCCTAGACTATGGTTAGCTTCTTGCTGCGCCAATGCTTTCGCCACACGTCAAGTAATCATTCTCAATGCTTCGGGCGTCATTCTATACGAGTAATCATCGATGTTTACTATACACAAGACATAACACATGTGAATTTGATACGAGGTATAGTAACCATTTACGATATACAAAGTAAACTAAATGTAATATCAAACATATATAATTTCGTTTCGCCCAAACAACAATATATAATATATATAACTATATGATATAGTATATTATATAAAATATATATAATAATATATATATAATATATAATTAATAATATAAATAATATAATAAATAAAATATATTATTTCATAATAATATATATATAAATAATAATATAAAAATATATATATATATATTAAGAAATATAACGAAACATCATATATAGGTAGAAATAAGGTACGCCATTATAATAAGATTAATACGTTGGTTGCATCGTTGATCTTAAAGGATAGGATTTACAAATCCCTAATGCTACTACTACTAGCTAATATCCATGGGTACATAAGTCATAATGTGCTCAATCAAAGGACGATATCCAAGACGCCTCATAGAAAAAGTCTCGAGTCTCCTAAAGTCCATCCTGTCATAGTAGCGAGACAAGTGAATCTGTCTTAACTCATCCTGAATGTACCCCATACGGCGCCAGACACTGTCAGCTGTAACACCCTCAAATCTGAGTACGCAGCGGAACGTTGAATATCCGAGGGCGTTACTTTATGGATCAATAACACAAGATATGAGAACGACTACTAAACGTGTCATTTGAAAAAGATACATTAGATTAACAAAATACTTGTTTGTTACATAAGCCTATGGCTTTAAATTGTTCAACAATATAAATAAAGATTCTGGTTTAAAACAATTGTCCCCAAAATAATAGACCCCAAATCTATGTGTTGACTCTATCAATAATGACTACAATGTATCATCGCACCTCGTGCCTTATTGACCTGAAAAACATGCTTAAAACATCAACATAAAGTTGGTGAATTCATAGGTTTATGTAAATCAATAGTAGGACCGCAAGATTTCCAAGTGTATGATTAAGCAACAAATGCAAACATCATAAAAAGTAATTTTGTTTTCCTAAGCTCATGACACTGAAGCTCGACATGTATGAATGCAATAAATTGCCAATAATGCCCATGAATGATGTTCTAACCCGAAACATCCCAAATCCGACATGTTATAACGTTCGTTCCCGGTGATAGCTAGTCACCCGAACGGGGATGTCAATCCCAAATAGATCTACTCATAACATTCGCGCTTACAATCCAGTAATTGACAGTTCATGATAACAGGGCTCAGTGGGTTATCGCTACTTAGGCAAACACAAAATCATAGTATAAAATGTACACTTGCGTCCAATTTGTAAAACAAAGCATGTTCTCACCCCAAAGATGTAAATCATTTAAATAACTGTAAAACATGGGGCTATGAACTCATCCTAGCAGGTAGTACTCTGAATGATAATAAAATCCAATTAACAATGAAACCCACCGTCAAATACCTAATAAATACGGTCCAAGTTCCTTAGTCTCACACAATTTAGTGACTCAATGTATAAACTACAATAAATTGCTAGTTTATATATACTGTTATCACTTGTGTGGTGGTGTACGTGTTTAATGTATTTGAAATTGTTTGATGGCTCTTGGGAAACGTATATACCTTGTTAATAAATATTCTTATTTATTAAGTCGTTATTCAAAACTGAATAACACCCGAGTATATTATAGTCCGTCCGACTAGTTAAGTGTTTAAATAATTTACTTTTGTTTACAAAATACCCTTGAGTTTCTTATAAATACAAAACAGCCCCTGGGTTTATAATTATGCTTTATTTACATTTTAAACCCTTTAGTTTCAATAATTACACTTTTAGTCCTTCCACTTTACAAGGTTGTAATTTAGGTCCTTATAGTTTCATATCAGCCCCCTTAACTTTCAGAATATTCAAAACAGCCCCTAGACTTATTAAAGTCCAAAAATGACAGTTTTAGTCCCTCTAGTTTGTAATTTACACTTTTAGTCCCTTAACTTTACAAAAATCGCATTTTTATCCAAATTAAGTCCTAACAAGTGGCATTTAGTTTTATTAAGTCCAAATATGTCATATAAGCTGTCCTAGCTTATAAATAAGCTCAACGAGCTTATTTTTGGCTTAATGGGCCTTATTGGGCCCGTTAAGGTCCATTTAGTGTTCTAAGGGTCCATTTAAGTTTTAAAAAGCACAAATGCATTCGTTAAGCTTATTTAAGTTTGTATAAGCTGCCAATAAGCTCAGGAGAACTTATTGGAGCTTATTCGAGCTTATTGGGCTAGTGAGCCCAATAACTCAAACCCGAAACACATTAAAGGTTTTTCTTAGCATTTTAACTTATTTTCTAAACTTGTTAAACTTTCTAAACTACACAAATCAAATTGGCTTATTAATAAGCTCGGGTGAGCTTATTTTGAGCTTATTGGGCTCGTTGGCCCAACAGCCTTAATCGAAAATTTGCAAAAGGTCCATTAGGGTCCTCTTAATGATTTTAACTTATTTCCCATGTTCAAATAAGCTTATTAGGGTCTGTTTTACCTTTGGCTTATTCCATAAGCAAAATAAGCTAGTAAATGGGCTTTTTGGGCTCGTCGTGAGCCCGATAAGTATTTTAGGGGTTTGGGCTTAATTCTTTAAGGTCCAATAACCTTCTTAGGTTTATAATAAGCCTTTTAAGCCGTTTGAGCTCACAAATAAGCCGTGGGAGCTTATTTGTGGCTTAAGGGTTTCATGGGTTCACGAAATGGACTACTCAAGCCCAATATGGATCCGTTTGCTTTTTATAAGGTACTAGGGATCCATATTTGTTGTATTAAGTTCATAGGACCCCTAATAAGCACGTAGGACTTATAAATAAGTCGTGGCTTCCTAGGTGGGCTTATTGGGTCCATTTGGCCTCGCACGAGGCTATTGGGCTAGGGGGCCCAACAGGGGGTTTACCCATGCATGTTTGTTACGTATGAGCTTACTAAATTTTCTAGTCCAATTAATAAGCCCAAATGGGCTTAAAAATAAGCTATGGATTCAGCTTATGGGTTGTTGGGCCGGTTGAGCCCAAGCCGTAAGCTTGTTTGGGTTACGCAAGGCCCATTATGGCCTGCCACCTCTCTAACAACATGCATGTTTTGAATTATCTTGCCCTAATGACTATATGTCATGTGTTTAACTTGTGCACACATCGCGTTTTACATGCAAACGTTCATTAACCTCGTATACACGCACCCAAGCCAAGTTGTTGCATTTTTAGCAAATGTTTACGTATAGGTTTTTATATATTTCGAATATATCAAGTGATTTTCATATGAGTTACTTTCCTTGTATTTTAAATGATACGTTAAGGCTTGACTCGTCAACTTAACATGTTTTATACACGTTGTGAATGCTTTCACCACACAAGTTCAAATGTACGTATAATGTACGTGCGTGAACCATGCATGGGTCGAACCATGCATGTTCATGCCCACGTTAACTTGGTTACACACAAGTTAACGTGACTCTTTTCAACTAGACATGAATAAACTACTAGAATGTAGATAATTATGAGCTTAGTTCGACTTACAATAGTCCTAGATTCTTGGTTGTGGATTGCAAAGCAAACCCGAATTGTTTGCACCTCAAACGTGTATAATCCTAAGCTCCAAAGCTTGTATACTTTTCTTAATACCCTTGTATGCGATCTTAAACGTACCTTGTGTCCTTAGAAAGGAAATGTGGGTCGTGTATGTGCTCGGTTATGTGAGAACCGTATGCAAGAGTGTGTAAATGGGTATGGTTTATTCTTGAGAGAGTTTGAGAGTTTTAGAAATGTTCAAGTGTATGTGTGAGTGAGTATTTATAGGAAATGAGCTAGTTACATATTCCTAGTCCTAAAACTTAACCAAAACCGATCCTAACTTGATGGTTTTGTGGTTTCTAGTTAGTTTCCCATTGTATTAAGCTAAACCACTTAAGTACAAGTTTTAATTAGGCTAGTGATGTACAAGATTTATGTGATTCTCCAAATCTCAAGGATTTGTGTGTTTCTTCCTTGCTAACCGCGGCTAAAAGGAGTCAAAAGGAAGAATTGGTTATTAACCAATGGATACATAGCCATTAGGAGACCATTAGGACATGCATTAATTAAACAAGGTTTGTACAAAGTACTTAGAGATCATTAGGAGATTTTTAAGGATTTCCTAGGTATGTATATGTATGTATCCGGCCCTAGTGGGCATTTGACACAAAAATTGACTTAATTTTGTGTTAAGGTTATAAAAGTGGGTGTTGGTTTGAGTCTAGGTAAGTCTAGGTATTTCCGGGGTGCGTCCAAATGTATTTTATTGCGAAACGTAACCCCTTTACGTGACCAATAAAAATAAAATACGCCAAGTACATAATTATCTTCTTAATAATTATTTCTTACTTGGTTGATGTAAACCTTAATTTATTTGATGACCGTTTACATTAATTGGTTATTTCTAGTCTACGCGGTTTAGCTCAAAGGTAAAATTAAAAGTAAACGCGTATCGGACCAAAATAAATAGTGACAAATATTAGGAGTCGTAAAATAACATGAAATTGAGAAATGTTACAGTCTCCACCCGTTAAAAGAGCTTTGTCCTCAAAGCTTAAAACCTTGTAGTGGATGATGAAGCCCGATTTGTGAAGAGTTGTGGGTATTTTTGTTTGAACGAATCTTCACATTCCCAGGTGAACTCAGGGCCCCGCCTAGAGTTCCAGCGAACCTTAACCAATGGTATCCGGCTTCGCTTTAATCGTTTGATCTCCCGTTCCATGATTTCAACGGGCTCTTCCACAAACTGGAGCTTATCGTCAACATGAATTCCTTCTAACGGCATGACTAAAGGTTCGTCAGCATAACATTTCTTCAGATTAGACACATGGAAAGTATGGTGAACTCTGCTCAACTCTTGAGGAAGTTCCAGCCTGTAGGCAACTTTCCCAACTTTTGCTAACACCTTGAAAGGTCCGACATATCTCGGGTTCAACTTGCACCGCTTACCGAATCGTATGACCCCTTTCCAAGGTGAGACCTTGAGCATAACTCTGTACCCAACCTCGAACTCCATTGGCTTTCGTTTCCGATCGGCGTAGCTCTTTTGTCGATTCTGAGCAGCTTGCATCCTTCTCTCAACTCGGTTCGCTTTTCTGCATGCGATAGGAATGTGGTTGCTGTAACTATAGTTCTTCAAGTGCCATTCTAGTCGTAAGTTCTATACACTCAGACTTTCTCTTTAACAGTATTCGGTGCTTCTCTACCAACCTTTCCATTGCAGCTGTTCCTTGATCCACACTAGAACGCACTTCATTACCCAAGTCTAAAATTAACTTGCCATAAAACTTATCCTTTGCCTTACTTTTCTTCTTGACCAATGCATACGCCGTCTCGCGACCATACAATCGTCTCGAAAAATTAACCATTCGAGCAAAAAGAGTGCTCAAATGTCCATCTCATGAAGACCAATGGTGTAATAATATCACAATCCTCTCGAAGGAGTTGCGGCAATAGGAGTAATTAAACTTCCCTCATAGGACACTAACACAAGAACAGTCTTCATCCTCATGACTCTATCGATATTTCTCAACCTTAATCTCATTATCAGGTTCAGACTCAGAAGAAGGCGGCAGAGGATTAAGGGAATATGTCTCTTTATAAGGACATGTCAACTCAGGCTCATTTTTATCTTCCTCAATGTTAACTTCCATATCATCTTCTTCTTCTTGAGGATCTTCTTCTTCCTCCTCAAATTCTTCTTCTTCCGGGTCCTCGTCTTCATCTTCTAAGACAGGCTCGGGAACAACAGGAACATCGTTGTGTTGATTCGGCTCAACAACGGGCACCTCATCATCATGATTCACGTTTGCCATGATAATCTAGAAAATATCATATAATACTTACTTAATAGCGTATCACTTCATATTATCGTTCAATAGCGTTCCAACGATAATACTATTATCAAAATAACAGTTCGCACAAAAGCGCAACAATTAAAAATTTACAATTCGCGACTCTTTTTCAATCCGAATATATCTCGATTACATTTCAAACATATATAATGATAGTTATCATATAATCACATGACATTCTATGCATACAACACATGCATAAACGTACCAATACATAACGCTTTATGCATCCAACACGGGCATAAATTTATCCAATCACAATGCATAGTTAAATACGGGTAAATTATTTAACCAATTATACATACCATACGTACATAAATATACTTACACGTAACAACTTATAAATGTAACTTACATGTAACCAATGGCAACGAGGAGTCTTGGCGTGCGTGTAGAAGCGTTATAGTTTAGGTTTTCCAAAAAGACTCGACCCATTTCTTTATACCCTTAGACTCTTGATATTACTTTGACATCTAAAATAATTACAATCCGAGTTTTGAAAACAACCTAGTTCTCTATAACCGAAGCTCTTGATACCAATCTGTAACACCCGCCCCGAGGGGCATCAGATTGCGCAGCGGAAATTAGCAATTTGGTGTTACTAAATAGCATCCTTTACCATGATAATAGAAAACGATCTAAATAAGATGTTTAAACCACATGTGTTCCATAATTATTCAGAGTTAAAACGCGTTAGGTCCCCACAGAATCGTAACCCCAACCATACAGTATTTGAAAGACAATTGTTCAAATAAAAGACATTGTTTTAAACATAACACAAGACATTGTTTTTGAAAGACCGGAACACACAAGTAGCATTTCTTTTAATTCAATCACCATACACGCACGACACCTCCACGCCATCGTTGCCTTCAGCCTTGATTACCTGGGATAAAACATGTTTAAAACGTCAACAACAAAGTTGAGTGAAATTCATAGAGTTTAAATTAATCAATAAGTAAAGATCTTTGACACATAATTAGTTCTCGGGAAAATAAAGCAACAAATGCAATGTATAGCAACTTATTTTCTTTCGCGCATTAAGCTCATGACACCGAACGTTAACAATACATATGGCATTTCATATGTTTAAGTGCCCCAAACTAGATATTATTGTCATATACCTTATATATTTCTAATAACAAAATGTCCGTTTGACAGGGTGTTCACAAGGATTCAAACCTCGGACAGGGCTGTCAAACCCAATAGATCTATTTAATGCATTAGCGTTCACCCATTATAGGCAATTGACGGTTCATGAATTAAGGGACTTCGACAATAGCAACTTATGAGGAAACAATCTTATATCGGGTCTAGCATACCATAAATCATATGTGTTCGATTTTATAAAACAAACATGTATCCCCCTCGCGGGTTTAAAACTATTAAAATAGTTCAAAAGCGAGGCTATGAACTCACCTTAAGCAAAAGATCCAAATCAATTAATCAACAAGCATAATAAACTTCACGTCTCAACCACGACCTATATAATACATATATAGCGGCACGTGACTAAAAGTATAACTTGTCATATAATGTATATATATGTATTACTATTACGTATATATATAACCATATACTTGCGCCAAAAAAATCTGGCATCCTTTTACCATGTACTCTTGAGCTTTTGAACATAAGAATAACCGTCAACCGAGATCCTCTCGTTGCAACTTTTGTTGTCCACAAAAATCAAGTTTCCTTCTAAGGAACTTAGAACAATTTTCTCATCGCACACATCACGGCGTGACGTCTTCTTAACCAGACCCTACCGATAATAGACATCCGAAACTACCCAGTTCAACGGCAGTAGATCTATGTTGAATGGATGGCCTAAGAAAATTAAAGTGAAACCTCGAATAATAGTGACTATCCCGACGAATTTCCATCAGCGAAATTCGACAACACAGAAAAAAGTTCGTAATGGAGATGGGGCGATGGTTTTTTTAAATTTCCCCCCCCCAAGGTAAAAAAAAAACAACTAAAAAATGCAGATGATATAAATCTTCAATCGGCCCAAGTGTCGAATAAGAAAGATGCATTTGTGTTATTTAAGAGGAACGTACCGCGACAGACATTTGCCATACATGTTTTCCCGGTGTATTAACCCCTCTTTTCTGCTTTCCAACGCATAAACCCCAGCCTAGTGCATTCCCAATTCCTCCATTTAATCTCAGCTTAGGACAATCTCTCTTGAAATTGCCAGGTGCTCACACTCAAACTAACCATTTCCTATGGAGCAGCCCCAATTCCCTTCTGAGTATTAGCAACAATTTGTTACCATACACCTGCAATCGCGAGAAGCATTGATAAGTGTAAAATACACATATCCATTTATACCTAAAATAACCCAAATAAACCCAAAACAGACCAAAAATGGCAAAAATATGCTTGTATTTGTGTTTTGTGTGTGCAGGTATGGATAAGTCAAAAATCACAAGAAAACAATCAAAAGCGAGCAAGCACGGACACGAGAATCAGAAGAGTACAAAGCCGAAGCCAAGCCTTTGCCAATTTCCTTTTGTAACATCCACAAGGACCAATCTTGCATTTTTCTAAAGTTATTTATAACTCGAAAAAGGGAAAAGAAAGAAAGGGACCATTTGTGCAAACTCCCCAAAGTCCAACAGTTTTAACTGTCGAAATTTGGGCGCCAACCCCTTTTACTATTCATCGTCTCCCCCGTTTTCACCACCATGATAAAACAAGGGGCAAATCAAAATTAAAGGGTGCTTAAGTCAATTCAAGAGGTCTACATCACAAATGAAGGGACAAATCAGTCTTTATCAAAGGATTCATTAACCTTCTCTCAAGAAGAGCCTACGCAACAATGGAAAGAAGCACAAGTTTATATGATTTTGTGCTAAATTCATTCACAACCTAACACAAAACGTCCACAAACAAAGAATGACAGCTTGCAATCCTCAGGAGTCCACAAATGATCTAACGACCCTACAATATAGGATCAAAAGATTAAAGAATGATTGTTAGATTAAAAGTTTGGGAAGCAGGCAAGATGACCAAGAAGCTGTCAGCATGGCCACTAGTAAATAAGCCTTCATCATACATACACAAGAGTCTTCTTTTTTATCTAGTTATTATAAGTAATTCAGTTAGTCTTAAATTTGTATTTTTCATAAATGTAATTTTCTTATTTCAAGTAAATTAATCAGCTTGCTTCAATTAATGAAATTCAGCTTTAGTGTTTTTAAATCTCATTTTCTAAGCTCACATTTAAATCATAAGCTCTCTTAATATGCATATTGTCACAATAAGCTAATAAATCATATTAAGCTCTTTCAGTCAAAAAGCTGAAATAGAGCTATTTGAATTCCATTATAAACTACTTAAACCATAAATCAGTAAAATCTTACATGTATCTAATTTGAATTGAGCTTTAGAAGGGGGGATCTTAACATTGGAAGAGAATTCCTAAGGACTAATAGCCTAGCTTATTAAAACGAGGTAGGCTTGAAAGCTGCCTTTATTGTCTTCCTTTATTTAGCTAAGGATCAAGTAAGTTCTCTTTTCACTCTTTCTAATTTCCGTTTTAAAATGCTAGATTATAGCTTATAAGCTTAATATTGCTATTTGCTTAATCTATTTGCTTATTAGTGTTAAATATCTCTTCAGTGCTTATAGTTATATGTTCTAGTCTGTTTTTTTGCTTAATATGTATAGATCATTAGTTACTAATTTCTGTCATAAAACATCATAAAATCCAAAATATTAGCTATTAGTTAAGATCTTGAATTTTGCGTATTTAGGTTTGTTTAATCATGGATTGCAAAGTTTGTTTAACTAGTTTTTATTGGTATTTAGTAACTTAATACATTAGATTTCTCTTAAAACTTTCTCACAAGTCATAATGAGAAAATGGGTGTTTGGTTTAGTGCACTCTTGATTAACACTAAGCAGTAAGTAATCTCATTAGTACTGCTGAACCTTTACACGACCAGTAGCTAACCATAAAGTAAGTACTGTTATCTTAGAATTCAGCATATCAAATTCATGATGATTAATTTAGCTTTATCTATCTTGAATTATATTATAGCATTCATTATCAAGCTATTACTGCTTAATAATTTCCCTAAAAGCCAAATTGCATCAGCATACTTTTCACTTGAGATACATGCAGACATTTATACAAACAGTACTAACCTGCAGTTAGAACATGGCTGTGATCATAGCTTTAATTAGTATAAGTAATTTTAGGATTTAGCTTAACAAATTCACAAGAACTTGATTATTTAATATAGCTAAATACATTTAAGTCTTGATTAGCAATTTCCTAGCTTTATTTCCATAGAATAATTTTAGCTGTCAAAAGTCATAAAAACCTGAAAAATTCCAAAACAGTAGGAACAAAAGTAGAGTCAAAATAGTGAATTCATTTTTTAAGGTCAAGATATTAAAGCTTATATAGATTGGATAATAAGTAGTTTGGTAAGTCCAAAAATTTTAGAGCTTGTTTACTTATTAATTATTTCTAGCTTATTTGGATTGTATGTTTCTTTGCTTACTTCCTGAGTTTGCTTATTTCATGATCAATTTCAGTAGCATAAAAGTAGTTTAAGCTTAAATTTATTTGCATTCTTAGATTAAGCACACCATAAGCTCATTAGAACTTCTTTCCTTTTTCACTTTCAACTAGTTTTGAGTTTTTTTATAGCTCATTTTCTAAAACCAAGGGTTAAACCCTCCTTTCTGTAACAGCTTAAAGATAAGCTCTTTTTGAGCTTATTTGTGAGTTTCAACCAAAGTAGCCTTTATTAATTTTGTTCCCGCTAGCTTCCTTACACTTTGCTTTTTTCCCTTTTATTTTGAGTTTTTCATTTAAGCTCTTAAATTTCGAATGCTTATTGGACTTAGTTTGTTGTCGGGATAGGTTCTTAGGGTAGAAAGTGAAACTTTTCGATTTTAATTGTTTTTCAGTTAGTCCCTCCGTTAGTTTGTTAGTTTCCCCGTTAGTTTCTTAGGTCTTTGCACAATTAGTCTTTAGTTAAGAATTTAATTGAGTTTAATAGTTTTAAATAGTAAATAGGTTTAATTTTTAATTAGTTTAATTAAACTCTTATAAAAAGATAAAAATTAGGGTTTTTATTTTTAATAATTTTCGGCACTTTTTCCTTATTTAGTGAATTTTAGTTTATATTTTTAGGGTTAAATTTTAGTCCTTTTGCTTAATTGTCATTTTACTTATTGCTTCTTATTTAGTAGTAATAGCTTATCCAAAATATCTTTGATCTATTCAAGTCAGAATCCGAACCTAAACGTGGTTTCAATTTCACTAGTCATTGGGGATAACGACCCGGGTGATCATACTTACCCGGTTTAATATACGTATTTTATATTATATTATATATTTTTTTGAGAGTGAATTTTATCAAGGGCAACTTGGTAAACTTCTTAATTACTCTTTTAAAGTATAATATTCTATATATTTTACGTGTATAAAACTTGCTCACCAGTGCCCTATTTTGTTGCACTTGTGGCACCTCTGGGTGCACGGGCCATTGTGGTGAAGATGGCACTTGGTGCATTTGGGC